>WTSP01004920.1:0-11812 GCA_025331215.1 Actenoides lindsayi | reverse complement strand
CAGTTAATTAAAAGAACTGAGCTGAAAAGTAAAATCACTGAACAGAATTAGTTCTGTTCTCACTCAAACCAGGACACCATGACTGTGAAAACAAATAGGATCAAATATGTTTATAGTGGCCAGAGCATCCTTGCTTAGTGCAAGGTTTATCCCTCACCCATGTTACCTTTCTGATCTCTATTACTCGGGTTTGGGGCACCCTGACAGAAACAGTGGCTTCCTGGAAATTTTGAACAGCTTATGCAATGAAGGGGAACAATAGAAGAAGACAATAAACTGCTCCTGCTCCTCAACGAAAAGCCCACAAGGGTGCACTTGACAGTATAAGCCCTTAGCAGAGGCACCCAAGAGAGGCGCTGAACTTGAGGCTGTTTGGTGGAGCAGGAGACAGTGTCCCCACTGTGACCATGAAGGGAGAGGAGATAGACTCTGCCTCTGTCATGAGGAGCTTCCTTTAAATGCAGATGGCTACTGGGGATGAATCCAGATGATGAATTTTGAGCTACAGCTACTGTTAGCAACAGAAGTGGAAAACGTGGGCAGCTTCAGGTCAGAAAACAGTTCTTGCTCCTCTTCTGGTAGTTCAGAGATACTCTGTCCATTTCCCACTCTGGTTTGGGTCTGGGAGATCCTCAACCTCCTCCTGGCAGACTGCCCAGCCTCACAGAAGGGCTTGAACCATTACAGATTCAGAATACACCAGACTGGAGGGTGGCACATGCGTGCACATGGGTCTTCATTTGCAACTTGAATTCTCTTTGCTGCATTTTAGGACTGGGCAGGATTCAGTGACAGCAAAGCATAGTGCAGAGTGTTTGATACTGTGTTCCTACTGCTGATGCACTGGGGCATGGAAAAGTTTACCCGCTTCTCTTTGGACTAGAAAATTTTATACCTTGTTCTAAGCAAGGGTGATTCCTCTAAATGCCATCCCTTTTGGCCACATAAGGCAAGCATCAGAAGCCAAGGCACAGGCTATCAGCTCTTGCTCCAGAAGAGCAGGATGTAACTGCTGTTTATCACCAGATCACTCATGAGGCAATGCTGGTGGTGGCTCTTGGTGATATAGTGAACAGCCTGCATATGTAAAAAGAGATAATCCAAAATGTAGAATTATCTGAAGAATCACTTCATCCTTTATCCGCTTTGTATTTTGGACAAAGCCTGTTAACAAAGAACAAAACCATTATAGGCTTTAATTAAAAATAAAGTGATAAGTATTTCTAAGCTGCATCTGCTCTGTCTGATAGGGGAGGCAGAGTTCACAAGAGCCCTATATCTGACCTGTTGATTTTGTGTTTTACATTCACACTGAAAAAGAAATTAATATGGAAAAGAATAAAAAAAATACAACACACAAAACCCCAAGCAACAAAAAAAGAGAAATGATTGCCCACTGTGCTCATAAACTTACCAGTTCAGACTGACTTTCATAACTCATCATCCAGTATTCATTTACAAGTTACTACAGTAACAGCATATCTCCAAGAAGAGCAGATTTGCTGGTGTCATCTGAGATAATTAGACCAAATTCACCCCGAGACAATCAAAATGCTTCCTTTCCATCAAGCAACCTTCAGCTATCACTATTATAGGACATTTAAATCTACCAACTGCTCTTTCAGAAATGCACCCCAGGAGTGCCAAAGGACGGCACAAACATTGCTGGTCTGTTGGAAGGTGAAAAGGGAGGAGGTGATGGTTGTTGAGCAAGCCTGAAACCTCTCTTGGTGGAACTGCTGTCTCCCATCCCATCCACACACACCTCCTGGGCAAGGATTTGCTCTACGGTCCATGTCACATTGCTTTTGCAACTATTACAGGGTGAAGTGTAATTAAGCTTGTTCCAGGCAGGTCGCAGCTGAGTTCAGACCCTGGGCTGGGGCCAGGTAGGTGGAGCAGGGAGGGAACACAGGGCACACGGTGTTGCCAATGCTGGCTCCCTGTCCTGTCTCATAGGCTGTGCCTGTGTCTACATCTCTGTAGCAGTCACTGAGCAGTGTATGAGTTGTAAGACACTTAATTTTCATTAAGAGCTTCTCATGAGACCAGCATTTGGGGAAATGAAGAAGTGGCTTAAAATCACAACTGCATCCCTCCTGCCGAGGCATTGCTGGTATCAATGAGTGATGGGCATCTCAAATCCATCCACAATGGCTTGGTGTGGTGGAGGCTGTGTTCAGGTGTCAGGAACATTAGGAAGAGAAGAGGGGAAAATAAATTGTTCCAGGCTCAGAGTAGCTCTGCGTTCCCCTACACATCCCTATACCTTCTCCACTAGTGAGCTAACCCTGAGCTTTCAGCTTGCCCTTGCTCTGAGTACCTGCAGTGTGAGTGTGGTGGTAAATGAAAAAAAGTCTCGCTGTTATACAACAATCCCAAATTCATCATTATTCCACTGTCAGCTAAAAGTGTGTCTTAAGTTTGTGCAGTCAGTCTTAAGTAAGGGAAAAAAACACCAAACATTCAGAAACTAATGTGAGGCATTAGCCTTGGGCATGAAAAATAAACTGCAAGTCTGGGGATATTTGTTTTTAGTTCATATAATGTATACTGATGCTTCATTGATATTTTCTTTGCAGTAAGGGACATTTCTGTGGGAACATTTGGCTTGTGTCACAAATACTTCTTTTAATTTTGTGCAAATCATAGCCTGTTCCTCCTTCTTCCTCCCCCTCAAATTCTTAAAGAATAGTTCTTCTAGAAGTTTTCTTTACATGAAGAGGATGCAGGTGGAAAGAAAGAACAGAAAGGCAGGCTCAGCTTAGCCAGAGAAGACAATGTTCCACCTAGAGCATGAAAATTATCTCTATTAATAGAGCGAAAATTTCAAGGGTTTTGTTGAAGAAAAAAAACCATTCCAACAACCTTCTAAGTTAACATTCATGCTTACAGAAAAGTACTGTATTGACATCCTCTGAGTTTGCAGTGCTCTGCATGCAGAAGGGGCAGAGCACAGGGAACAACACTCTTCATTTTTTTCCCCAGTTTGTCCTGTCAAAATGCCTCAGATCTGAGACTTTGGAGAAAGGGGGCAGAGAGGCCACATTTCTCATTCAAAGCCATTCTTACACTTTAAATTCCCCCCTCACAGCCTTACTTGTCTTAGGGACAGGTTTTATGTTTTAACTTCAGCCAGGTCCTCCCCATGGAGGCAGCTTAATACATGTTCTTGTAAACTTGTCTGGCTGTACAATACTCCATACCTTGCACATCATAAAAGTGAATAATTGTACAACTATTCTGATACACTTATGGGTTTTGAGGATTTGAGAGTGGTGTGGATTTTTTTTAAATTTTTTTCCCCAGCTTTTTATAGAGCTTTCTGTGTGACATGTTATTGAACAAGATGACAGACTACTCATTTCATCACATCAAAGGCGTTTCAGCCTTTCTTTCCTAGGACAAACCTCTCTCCTTCTTCCCAGAGGGCTGCCAAGGCTGGAAGGAGGAAGAGTAGTGGCTTAGGGATGGGACACTGAGGGAAGATCTGCTCTACATCTCTCACACTGCAGTGCTGCCTGGGCCAGTGTGCACATGTGTGAGAGAGGGCACAGTTCCATCACCCAGGGCTCAGGCTGCTGAGCTCCCGGCTGCAGTCCCTGCTCCCTGTAAGCATGTTACCCTAGGGTGAACATCATGGCTTTGCTGCAAGAAACTGCACACACCTGTGACAACCTGAGCCGGTTGGGGTGGGCATTACATCCCATTGTGGTTTCCTGTAGGGCTAGGAGAACATGAGGCAGACCTCTTGGACCAGGCTTAACAAGCGGGAATGGCTGTGTGGTGGTTGGTGCAGCCTGTCAGGCCAAAGGCATGAATCACATGTGTAGCTACTGCAAGCGAGATGCCCACACTCCCAGGAAGAGACACTCAAGTGTTTCTGAGATTTCGCCAGCAGCTACTTGCTCAGTGAAGGCTGTTAGGCACCTTCATGCCCCTGTCAACATAGCTTCCATATATCTTTAAAACTCTTCATTTCCCTTTTTTTCACTCTATGAGCATTTGGTGATCGCTTATCTTGCAATTTCCAAGTCCACAGCAAGTCCGTGCTAACTCAGAATAACATCTTTTAGACCCACAGGGCTTGCAACAACTTCAAGGAGAAGAATAGCATTACTTAGCAGAAGAAACACCTGTGACAAACAACTGGATAAATTTGTGTGAGATTTGTCTGATCTAAATGTATATGTCCAAAAGATAGACATGTTCAAATCTGAGCTAGTCACCTGAGGCCCCCTTAATAATGGAGATAAGATTCAGAGAAATTTATCATCCCTGTTTTGAACACGTCCATCCTCAGGGTAAGATGAAATTATCATACAGAGCCTGCAGGAGATGTTTACTTTTCTTCCTTGTCTAGAATTGGAGCTGGGGTCATTGGCCCAGAATTTGACACCGTGGTCATTGCAAGAAGGAGAGATGTGACTCGGAGTAGCAAAGGGTGTCAGGACACAGCCACTGTGACTGTTTAATGGGTGATTATGAGCTGCCTATTTGCCTAATGCAGAAAATCCCTTGAGCTGACACATTTTCTTCTCAGCTAAGGGCTGGTCACCCTAATTTTCAGGCCTCTGGATTTAACAGAGAAATAAAACTAATTTACAGCTCTTGCCATTAGGAGGACAAATTTTCATCTCTGTCCTTTGGATGAGAGGCACTATAACAAATGAATGATTACTGACCCATGATACCTATTAGAGATTGCAGTTGGGTCATCTCATTTGTTGTTTTAACACAAGAAATTAAGAGCCATAGCAGGGCTGTCACAAAAATTGAATTGATAATGAGATGAACACCACATCTACCAGAGTCTCTTTGTAGAATTACATACAGGAAAAGGTCAGTGATGATAGGACCATAAGCTGTGGCTCCAAATCTTGGAGCCCAACAGAACTTTCTACTTGCACTGGCTTTCTCCCATTGTTACCTGGAAGTGCACTGTAGCTGCTGCACATTGGACTGCATAATGAAAAAAAAAGAGCAGTTAGCCATGTACTTGCTTGGCTTTTTACCCTCCATCACTGCCCACAGCTTAATTGCCCACTGAAGAGGTTTTGAATCAAAAGGGTGTAAGTGAATAGAACAGTCACTCCCAAGAGCGGCTGCTGTAGCAGCCACCTGCGTGCTTAGCCTGATGCTGATTGCAGACTGGTCCTGCTGTCAGGTAACAGACTCCTTCAAAAGCATCCTCAGTGCTGGGAAACAAACAGCTTTCAAGTTTTAGGGGAAATACTGAAGAATGTCATGGATAACTTGACTGCGAGCTGTGTGAAGGCAAAATTAGACCCTAGCAGTCCTGAAGAATTTTAAGCCAAAAACATGTATTTGACTTCTGCTCAGATCCTCCCATACCTAATCGGTAGAGGCTGTATGTCATTCGTGCGTAGCTCAGCCTCACAGTGCCTGTCCAGGTCTGAGCCTGTGTTCCAGCTGCACTCTGGACCCTCAAGTCTGTCAGTCATCTCTGATCTACAGTGCTGCCTGTTCCTGCAACTTACCCTGACTCACCAGGCTTTCCCCATTGTGCGATACAGAGCCCTGGCATTGCCTCATCTTATTGCCTCTCCCTATTGAAGGAAAGAACATTGTAAGAATTGACAGCCACTTAATCAACTACTAGCTAGTCATTAGTTGAGTAAGTCATTCCTTTTTCTGATCTCACATAAGATGGAAAGTTGTCCTGTTGCCCTTAGTTCATAACTGTCTGTTTAGTGCATCCACAGGCAGAGAAACTACTCAGAGCAGTATCCTACCCTTACTTCATGGAGATGGATTATATCTTTCCCATCTACACTGAGATTTCAGCTTAGCGCTGGATGGAAGGCAATGAGGGTTATAATGCTTCCTCTTACAGCTGAGCAGCAGAACTGACTACCCTGTTTTTATGGGCTCGGGAAAGCACAAACAAGAGGCCCTACAAGGTTGTGCTGTGCAGCCATATAGCAAGAACCACTACAGATTTAGATCATAGTCCAGAAGTTAAATGATCAATGAAGAATTTAAAATCTTCACTGCTTTCCTCCATCCACAGCCACTTAGGCCAGTGAACTCCAGCACAGAAAAGGGCTGTATGAATACAGCTTCTCCATCACTGCCAAGCAGAGCAGTAACTTCCATTATCCTCATCTCTGCCTCAGGTCTTGTCAGCACTGGTGAGAGCAGCTAACTTCAGGGCAAGCAGTGGAGAACATGTTTCTACAGAAGTACCAACGCAGTTACTGTGGAAAACCTCCTACCCCCTTTCTGTCACTGCAGTCCCAACTCATGCATCACAAATGTTCCTTCCCCAGAGCTGCTTTGCCTTTCTGGTGGACCTGAGGTTGTGAGGTCAGCACTACAAGTCTCATTTCCATTTTGCTTCCCACGTGTGCTTTCTCCTCATTTATTCCTGCTGCCTCTTTTGCACAAAGATCTGCTTTAGCTTTTGGGCTTGCTCCAGCACCACTTGCTAAAATTATATCAAGTATTGATTGGTAACAGATCTATTACACGGCAATGCTATTGAGGATATATTATGTAAATGGAGGAGCAGGCCCATGCTGCTTTTTTCCTTTCACTCTGTTGGTGTTTAAGAGAATGGCAATCATGATCATCAGAGGTGTACAGGATTTGAATCAGCCATGGCTTAAACTGGCTAGAGATCATCCAAACTAATAGGTTATGGAGGAGACTCGGTGTTGTGTTAAACAGCTGTAGGCCTGCCACTGCCCTGGGTTACAGAGTAGTTACACAGATGATCTTGTGAAATGAGAATGGCTCAAGGAAAAAAACCTTGTGATTCAAGAACCTCGGCATTGTGGTGATCTGCCATATTGCTCTGTGTTTCATTTTCACTTATTGATATTGATAATTTATTTCCTTTTGTACTTAGAAAGCTGCCAAGCGCTGGTGACAGTGATGGCTGGCTACTATTTTTCAAGCCGTGTAATGAGGGCAGTAAAGTAGAAGGGACAGGAAGAGAACAGGAAAGGGGAGACACAGTCACAGATCCAGGTGATGGACTTTAAGGTGACATTGGCAGAAGGTGAGAGGAAAGTGAATGTTTCAGGATGAGAAATTGAAGTAAAAAAAAGTTTTAAGCAGCAGATTTTCACTAAGATATGGAACAAGGTAAATTACAACTTTTTTTTAAGGTCAGATGTGAAAATGAGCATCAGTGACAGCAGTGTCCACCTAAACAGACTTGCAAATGCCCTTTTGCTGGCATGTCCTGCTACTGGCCTTACGCAGGTGACTGCAGTTAAAGGAACACAAGCCAAAAATTTATAGAGTCTGTGTATGAAATAACATCAGGATTAAGTTAAACCATCTGAAGCTGTAAAGTGGCAGTTATAGCTAAACATCCTTCCCAGTTCTGTTTGGCATTGTCCTGATTCTGGTATCACTTGGCTATTTCTCTCCACTGTCTGTAAGGGGTGTTGAGGGCCACTAAGCTGAGTTCAGATGCAGACATCTGTTTTTCAGCTCCTACATTCAGGTGAGATGAATCCCATGTTGCTCCTGCTTCGGCTCCTGAGCTTGCTAGTCACCTTCAAGCCCTTTGATTCTGTTTCTTCCTGATCCATAGCCTGGCCATGCACTGGGTAGTCCCTGTGTTGCCTCAAACATGGTCCCCTTGTGGTCTCTATGTCTTTCTTCAGATTAGTGCTTTTATGAATTTAGACTTTGCTAATAACAACTCTGCTCTTCCCTGAACCCTGCTCTGAGCCATGAGACTGGACCTTCAACATCTCACTCTAAACCTAGACTACTTTTAGTATCCCAGTTAGCCAGCTGGAGTAGCTCTTTGCCCTCTTTGCCATGTGAAGATGCCTTGACACCAACTGTCTAGCTGATAAACTCTATACCACCTGATTCCTCTTGTGCAAGACTCCATGTAGCAAAGCAAGTATCCTTGTTTTCACCATGGCTTGCAACCTTTAAAGGACAATGATACACAGGTCTTATGTGCAAGGCCTAAACTGCCAAATAGGGGACGTCTAGGGACAGATCTCTGGTCCCAAGCTCAGGTGACATAACCCAGTATGCAGACACCTTCCCTGAGAGGAGACAGGGCAGCCTGAACCCGCGCCAAGGAAAAAGTGATATAGTTGGGTCAAGGTCCAGACCTCAAACCAAGACTTCATCTCTAATTAATCAGCCTAGGCTACTCTTATAAAGGTCAATAAACCAGGCAAGGAGCCATTCCCCGGCTCTGAGAACAAGTGGCACATCTCGTGTCCATGTGGTTCAACTTGCCTCACACAGGGTAGCCTCTGTGTTGTACCTTGTGGGAACAGCCCCTGGCCTCTTCTATCTCATCAAGGAGAGGACTTGCTGGCATAGGGCAAATCCAGGGGAAGTGCTGGCTATCACACAGCATGTACAATAGCAAGTTGGTGCTGTGGCCTTGGCCTGCTGTGGCTTGGAGGGCACAACTATAACCAAATTCCCTACAGCCAGAGGTTGATCAGCTTGTGCAGGCGAGAGGCAGAAATTCATATCAGGGGAGTTCATGTTGCTTCCCAAGCCCTTGAAGGTTAATGGTTGCACAGAGACTGTCAGCCTTCAGGGACATCTTTTGGCACCTTTCCCAAGCATTCGGTCAATTGGAAGGAAAAATAATAAGCACTTTTCTGTGGAAGGCTTTTTCCATTGGCATCTTATGTCAAGATGCAGTTACATGTCAGGTACGTGTTTGTTTTCATAAGGCACTATGTAAAAAACATCACTTCCTTCAAGTACACGTTGTGTCAGCAGCAATTTTGGACCGATTTCAACTCTTCAGCTCTACCGCAGCTCTTCGATGGCTAGAAGAGGGCATTCAGGCTTTACCTTACCTGTCAGCTGAAGAGTCACACCACTCTGCAAACTGCCCTTGAAATCAGTGTGGTTGCTCTATTAGAAATACTTAGCACATAAATTGTAGGACATGGAGGCAGTGCGTGTTACAAGGCATGATAAGCGTGCAGTGAACCTGCTGGACAAGCTCATTTCAAAACCTATCAGACTCCTTGCTCTCCTGCCTGCTTGGTTCAAAGCTTTAAGGCAGTATATGCTTGTGAGGGTATGTGGCTAGCCCCATTCAAGCTCCAGTCAGCCAGAAATGGGGCTGAGCTTTCTCACACACTTTTTTTTTTTTATGCTGATATGCCCACAGTGCAGATTTGATGGTGAAATGAGCTTCCCCACCTAATTTGTGCACTTTTGCCTGAATCTGAGGATGCCGAAAGGTAGGGAGTGGTTAAAGAACAATAAAACAGGTATCTAAGTGGCAAACTCACATTTCAGTAGATGTTTCCACAGGGCTTTATCATGTACACTCTGAAAAATAATTATAAATGGGCACCTTGCCCTGGAATAGTAAGACAGTGAGGGAAAGAATGGGAGCTATCCTTGCAAGTTTTCTTGTGCCTGAGCTCTGAGAGACGAGGAGATCATGGTAAGAATGCATCCAAGCCCACTAAGGAGAGCTACATCTGTGTGTGTAACTATTAAAGGCATATCTTCTGTGTTCACGAACCTGAGCCTATAAAAAGACAAGCTCGTTTACTAGGAAAAGTCTTTCTCTGTGAAAAACCTAAAGGGTCTTTAGACATGTCAAATTGATTTCTTTGTCTCCAAGCACGAATATCAATTAAGCTGAGGTTATGTCCTAGCTTAAAAGCAGGATGAGATCTATGTGAGCAATCAGTTTCAGTTACAGGGAATTAATTTTAAGTGTATAGTATGGGCATAGGGCTGCATTACTTTCCTTTTATGTCATTTGTTTCCTGATACTGACACTCTGGAGCAAGGGTATCTCAAGTAAATTTGGCTTCTCATTATACAGCCAAATCCCATCAGCACAACTACAGACACACGGCAAAGGGTCACATTCAGTTGAACATGCTCATCTGTGTGCAGGTGACATCACCTCAAGGTTTTGTTGACATGACTAGTAGAGGAGCTGTGGGTCCAGGAAGAAGAGCAGATGCTGAGTGGCCAGAACGAGTCTCATTTGTGCTGGAGTGGTACATTTCTCACTTGGTTGCTTTACTGTGGTGCCACCCTCATTATTTCTCCTACTGTTATTTCCCCAGCACTTAGCATAACAGGTACCTTGAAAAAGGATGGTACAGAAAGGGTGAGCTGCTATAAATGCAAATTCCTAGCTGAACAAAACCAGCACAGCTTCACCACAGCCATTGGGCCTCTGCTACAGAGCTGTGCTGCTAGGAGCAGGGAGACATGGGGACAGCAGAGGCTTTTTGCAGTTTGTGTGCTGAAGTGAGGGAAGACAGGTTTAGGATCCAGTCCTAGTTTCTGTGGATTGTGCTTTACAGGAGACAGTAGCTAAAAGAAACTAGGCTGTAGTTCACTGTTTCCACAGGAGATGTGTATGGAGTCATATTTCTTCTCACCCAAGATGCTTGTGGTTTTGACTGCATCATGACCTTGCTTCAACAGAAAGAGTGGAGGGTGATCCCTGCCCCAATCCCTTCCACCATTAGGTCACTTCTGTGGGAAGTAGGAGCTGAGGCTTCCCCACTATGGAAGAGACTTCTAGCTTCGAGGTTGCTCTGCAGGCAGTGCATGAAACATAGACTGAAAGCTGATGCTAGGGAGGTGTGTCTTCTGCTCTCTATGTTGTCACTCTGTTGGGTGTACTCACAAATTAAATGCCACTCTGTTGTGTTGGGTGTACTCACAAATTAAATGCAGGATCTAGTCCCTCAGGGACCATAGGACTGCTTGATTTTGCAACCAGAGAGGTACAAGTGGGAGACAATGAGGTGAGAAAGATGGTGTCCTGAGATGTCAGCCCTTTGAGAGCAAGGAAACGCATTAGGCAGATTAGCACATTTTCACTGTACAGGGGCTCTTACAGTGTCTAAGTGATCAGGTGAGTCTTTGGGAGTTAGAGACCAAATAGCATCTAATTGTATTTTAGGAGATGAATCTTGCTCTGAGTCCCCAGCAAGTCATATTTGTGGAAGGGTAAAGGAAATACCAGTTTTTGCCTACGCTGGCTAAGGCACTTTCCATCATGGGAACTTATCCATCCCCTATATACTGGAGGACCACTGAAAACTTTGGGTATTTCAGTCTGTTGACTGCAGAAGAGTTACTCTGCTCTGTGACACACACTCAAACTTGCACCAAATGGATTTCATACAGCTAGCTAAGAAAAAGGGGACATCTTGAATGAAGGTAGTGGGAAAATGCATTCAAAAGGAGAGGCCAGGTTCTGGAGATCTCTACTCTGACAATGGGAGCTGAGCCTGGCAGTGGTTATGGCTGCAGAAGATGTGGGAATAATGAAAGTAAGCTCAAATAGAGTATGAATTCAGTCTGAAGTGCATGCATGGGGGTTCCCTAGATGTGGGGCACACGATATCAGTGACATCGAAGCCAGGCATGGTGCCAAGACCTATCAGTTGTAATATGGATCCTCACCAGCACTGCTGATTATGGTCTCTGGCAAAAAATTGCTTGCAGGTCTGCACATACATAAATCTCTTATGCCCTGACAGACTTGAAACCTCTTCTCTTCCTAGAAATGTAGCTCTCTGTGATCCAGGAATCCATTGCCTGGCTCTGGCTCAGTCCAGCTACATAGCCTTGCCTCAGACTGCTGAGGAAGAGCTAGGAGAAAGTCTGTACAGCACTGACTCATTACATGAAAAACATCAAAAGTCAAATAGAGGTAGGATTGAAGAGGTGAGGATAGGGGACAACTCAAGTAACCAGGAAGAAATGGAGTCTGGAAAAGAGGAGAGGAGAGGAGAGGAGAGGAGAGGAGAGGAGAGGAGAGGAGAGGAGAGGAGAGGAGAGGAGAGAAGAGGAG
>WTSP01004919.1:0-22521 GCA_025331215.1 Actenoides lindsayi | reverse complement strand
CCATCAGGGGGGTTGGGTTCGATACTGGTCTTGTATATATTTGTATATATTCCATTTTATAATTATTAATTTCATTTCCATTAAAGCTGTTCTAGTTTCCTTTTCTAATCGCTCAGTCTCTCTCCCTTACTCCCTTTCTCTTCTCTTTGGGGAGGGAGGGGGGTTAACAGAGAGCATCTGTTATAGGTCTAAGGGGCCACCCTGACCCTGACCCATGACAAGTGTCCACACACCAGAGGCATTTACATTAACTCATACAGTCAGCTCCTCAGATGATCATTCTCTTGCACAAATAAACAACTTGTAGTAAAAGCATGCATTAAGATTCCTGAGAAAAACTAACATTACTATATCCTTATATTCTTTTACTTCAGAAAATTTAGTATTAACCCAAATACCTGAAAATAATTAAATATATAGGCAAGCTTATTGTTCAGTAGTCTGCATCTTCTAGGTGTTGTTATTTCCACAGCACCATAAGCCTGCTCCTGCGTTTTTTCACTTGGAGGCTTCTCATTAATCCAATACTTTCATTAATGAAAAAGAAAAAGCATTTCTTCTTTTTACAGATGGAAAACCAACACCATAGGAATCTGCTCCAGTTGTATCATCTAAATTTTCTGCTTCCTGTTCCTTGCCTAACTCGCAACAAAGACACTGTATTTTCATGATAAATCTAATCATGTTTGCAATAGTGCACTAAAAACCACAGCAATACAATTCTGGCACACTGTGTATTTTCAGAGTTCTCTCATCACGGCCACAAGAAGCAATCTCTATAAGCTAAATTTCTGATAGGACTCCAAGATTATCTGATTAGCAAATTCCTTCTTTTCAGATCAGCTTTTCTGAAATCCATCTTCCCCATTTTATTATAAATAGTATTTGTCTCTTTAAACATTGTCATCTTCCCCCCCTTTTTTCCTCCTCATTTCAGCTAATTGCTCTGTACAACACTCCACCCCCAAATAAAATAAAACAAATAATCTCCTCCTTCATGCTGCTGTGCTGTTAGTCTACTAAGTCAGTAAGGGCTTTGAGAATTTTCCTTTGGTAGGTATTTTTCATCACCAACAAGGATGTCAGGAATGCTTTCATGCTGTCAGCTTGATCATGGTTTTTGCTCCCCTGTAGCCAAATGCCCGAAATAAACACAGTGCTGCCAGAGTAGGAGAAGCCCGAAGGGAAGGCAACAGTTGGATTGAGACAGAACAGACGATGCAAACATAAGGAAATACTCTTCGGTAGTTTTGCCAGTGTAGCTCTTTTCTTACAGGTAATCAGAATCTGCTCTCCATAAACATGGGGGTTTTGTCATGACACGTACAGACTGAGCTAAGGCTAAATACATAAACCCAAACATTGACAGTCAAGGTATCATTCAAACTTTGACCGAAGTCTGGCGGGTTTCAGGTCCTGCATTTCAGCGAAGCTCTTCTAAATATCTGCAGTTTCATTCAAGCGTTTTCTTCCAAAATGACTGTCTGAAGAGACCCAGCCCGGGCAAGTCAGAGTATCAGTCTAAAAATATAGCTGGCACTCTGAAACAGTTTTGCAGAGCAGTTAAGTACACTTACTTATATGTTTGGCTAAGGTCCTCAGCCCTTTTTCCCTGAACAGTTCAGTATTTACTCCAGACATTGCTAACCAAGCATGCCAACTATTTGAGGTTTCCTGCATATCCCTTTCAGACAAAACAAAGTGAGAGGTAAATTCTACAGGTAATTTTTAATGCAAGTCTTGAGAATTTGAGAAGACTCCAATATATCTCCCTTCCCAGTACACGTGATTGCATTTATTTACATATATTTCTACCTTTCACTACCCATTTGTATCAGTTATTGCCAGTTACCCTCTTCAGTCTTAAACAACAGCACAAACGGTTTATAGTCACGGCACCTCACAATAGCCTCGCTGGCCATTTAAGCAACATTAAAAAAAATTAAGCCTAAATACATTCCTTAATTATTATTATTATTATTATTATTTTAATCTTCTGTCAAGTTGGGATTTTCTCCTCGTGTATTTGGCAGAAAAGGCCGAAGGTGCCGATCCTCGTGACTCATCGAGATGAGGTTCAAGTTAGCTGACAGGAGACAATTCTCTTCAGTTCTTCAATTGGCTCTTACTCATCCCAGGTATCTCCGTATTTATTTACTTTAACTAAAGAAAAGAAGAAAAAGTAGTCACCTATGACTTAACTGCAAAAGTTCATCTTCTACAGTGCCAAGAAGCACGATGAAATCCGTTGTCATTTGAAGTGTTGAGTAGGAAGCGTCAGTCACGGCACAACAGACATCTAATTAAAGCTACTTTTGAGTAAGTGGGGAAAAGTTTGTTAATCATTACTCTTTAATGAATTAACACTCAGCCAAGAGGCCTACTGTGCTAACTCCTGCTCTAAAGAATTTGTAATTACTCTGAAACAATGTAACATGTGGATGAAACAAAGACAATTGGAGGAAACAGGCAAGGAATGTTAGGATAAATAATGTGGCTACATAATCTCCTTATGTGCACAATTGGATGGATTCGGGATAGTTAAAACCACATTCAAACAGAAATCAGTAGTGCCTACTAGGAAACTACTCAACCATTATTATTTGGCAGCTTCCTTTAGGACGGGAGTGAGTCAGAGAGTAAAATAAACAGGCTACTGGTCTGAATGGATTTATTTCGAAGCATGTTACATGTAACTGAACAATGACCAGAAAGTAAAGAGGTGCTCTCTTGAAAGTGAGTTGCAAAGTGCTCTGTAATTGACTGTTGTCACTGACAGGGTGAAGGATGGATCTATATGATCCATGAGGAATGCTGACACTAGTCAGGCACCCTCTTTATAAAGCTACTTGCAGGTTATGTATGAAGCCCACTGTTTATGAATACTTTCTGCAGTAGAATCAGTGGAATAGAGCAGAATGCACAGTCCCTGTTTCAGTGAGATGTCAGCAAACGTAGCATAATGCGCTAAAAACCCCTCCTTAGCTGATGGATATTGCAGTGAGGCACAATCTAAGAAGCTCTCTCCAAGTACAATTGGATTCCGATTTCTATTAACCACGGCAGCTGAGCAGGCTGTGCTCACTCCCTGGAAAAGGGTCCAGCTTAGATCACTCTGCAGACGTGTGCATTTGTATGGCTGCAATGAACGGAGACGGCACCAGCAGCGGGGAGTTAGGGACTGCTCAAAACTGGTTTGAACGGGGTTTGTTTTCCCCGATGTCCTTGCACAGAGGGCAAAAATCCCTGTCTCCTATTTGCTAGTCTGGTTCCTATGAGACAGAGGGAAGTGGCTGAAGAAAGGGTTACATGACTCAGGATGGATGAAGAGGCACGCAGCACGCCCAGCGTGCCACCAGAACCTCAATCAGATCTTAGTCTGCAACAGCGAGAGAATCCCCGAGCTGGAGCTTTAAATGTACTTCCTCTAATGCTGTAAAACATTTCTTTTTTCTTCTTTTTTTTTTTCCTTGTATTCCCTCCTTACTCTTTTTCCCGAAAAATACAAAGATAGATTTCTAAATAAACTTCTAATTAAAAGTCTCATGAACTGCTCAGTGCAGTTCTATTCTCAAAGCCTGAGCATAACCACAAAATAGAACGCTGAAACATAACAGTGCAGTATTTGATCAACAGTTTACAGGGGTCTTTTTATAGACCTCAGATAACTAACTATAAAAGAATGAGTGCATATTCTCATTTCACAGCTGTAACACTTGCCACGGAATATGGCAAGGTTTGCAGAATGTTGCTTAAGATTTCAAGTGACATTTCTAGGCTATTTGTGGAGAAACAACACGGAGTAAGTCAATGAAGTGTCAAATGACAGAACTTAGAGGCAATGTGAAACTACAGCTTCACTATTTTTTAATGTCTCATGTGGCATTGTTATGTGATAAAAGAAAAAGGCTTTCATCCTCAAAATAACATTTAAACCATTACTCAAGAATTGTTTATAATTTTCATTTCAAGACTGCGTAGATCTGTCTGTCCAAAGGCAGATGATCTGGAGAAAGTAATCCACAAGCAGGAAACAGACTGACACTCTTATGCAACACCGTTCCAAAGCTTACTATTACTGCTTCAGAACTTTTTGCTTTAATATACTTTTCTATAGCTCTTACCACCTGTTATGCCTACTAGGAGATCTCAGCTATTCCTACAAATCCTGTTGCAACGTGATTGACAAGCCTGGACGCTGCATACAAACCCAAACAATTCAAGCTGCCTAGTCCAGCAGTGTGTTCAATGGTAAAACATTCCTCTCGCTAACAGCATTTTCACAACTGCCACGCTAAATTAAAGCCCTTCTAGAGCAAGCAGTTATGAATCGCTTCTCTGTCTCCTTTTCAAAAAAAAAAAAGGAGTCAGAAAGTTGAGGGAATGGCATCTTATTCTTCAGGACATCGCATTCTTATTTTGCTGTGTAAAGTTTTATTTTTCACTGTGAAAACAAATCTCAGTGCCGCTGCCAAACACCGTTTCCTTCCTTTGAGTTCTAATGCAGAAAATGAACCTCTGCAAACAATGTCTCTATAGAAATCCCCTAATTCCACATGAAGCAATTAATAAAAACAACTACCTCCCCCCCCCCACCTCTGAAACCATCAACCATGTGCTCTATTTTGAGAGAACAATGCTATCTAAAACATACACCCCCTTCCATAGCTACAACTCTTCAGTATAGAGCTGAGCTCAGAGAATTCTTTGTTGGAAGAGGCTGCTTAACATACTCAATAAAGCAAAAGTTGGGCGATTTTGAGGCTGGCACCAAGCAATATGGCTAGAGAAGAGGAATTAGCATTTGCTTTTGAAAGATCAATATTTCTGAGAAAAGAATTACTGTGAAATATGAAACTACAGACAACATCACATGCCAGATACCTACAGATACTATAAAAATAAATCGTTTGAAGGCTCAGCAGAATTAAACCTCGGGTTTGTAACCATGTTTTGGCATTACTGCCAACATTTGAATCTACTAGACATTTCTGTACATCAGTGTATTACCTTCCTTAGCTGGTTTTTCCTGTGAAAACTTGCTTGGAGTTTCTGCCTTTGGTGGTTTCATTACCTCGTATGTCTCTCTGTGTTTATTCCTTAATTCCTCATATGTGATGCCTTTTTTTTTACGACTTTCTTCTGGAATTGGAGCAGGATCTGAAAACAATACAAAGATGAAAATACTAGAACTGGCATCACCCACGAAAACTTGCCTCCAACCTGTTCTAGAATGCCAGTTAATGACAGCTCAATCCCAAACGAAAAGGAGCAGGACAGCTGCAATTTTTAAATGCAACTTTAAATCCATTCCTTTTACACTTTTCATTTGGTCAGACTGCTTTTGGAAGACTGGCAGTTAACTCGCAATCTTCATTTTACCCCACAGAAATCATAACAATGGAGGAAGTAGTTCTAGTTACTTAAGATTTATTATAATCATGCGTTTGATATATTTCTAATTGCTGAAGAGAAGTCTAGGTGAAGCTCAAGGATTTCTATTCAGGCTTAAAATTCTGCTGTTAAAGAATTAGGACTATATCTGTGTCGCCCAGTAAAGCATATTATCCTTTTATGGACATTTACAAGGCAGAATCTTGGTTCTACAATTAAGGTGCTACCAACTATTGTTATTTGTAATGAAATGTAATTGCAATTTCCTTGACACATTCACATCTGGTACTTTTATAGAACACGGAGTTGCATGAAAGGACTTTTCTGTGAAATAAAACCTTTTCCGTAAAGGAGTTAAAAAATCCAAAGTAATTCAAAGTATGAAACTCTACATTCGACAGTAACTTCCTCCTTTGTGTGCCAGAGAGACCTGAACTCAGAACCTTGTGTTTCCCCTGTAACAGCCCAGGACAGAGCTCATGCTGGCAGGATGGGAACAGCTGCACAGAACAGTACTTGAAAACCATTTTAGTTCTCTGTGAGAAAAATCAGCTGTTCCCGGACAGAAAACAATACGCATTTAGTTCTCAGAAATGTAAATGTTTGTCCCACTACAAAAAAGTTTAATATCACAGAATGATAGCAGCATACAGCTACAGCAACACCGCTGGAGAAAATAAAATACCCTCAGAAAGGCTAGTAGACAAATAGTAGAGACCATGGTTTATTTAGTGCAGTGAAAGGATGGCATATTCACCTTAATTTCTATTAAACTCCAACTCGGGCTGAGGTTCTTTTGCAAATTTAGTTTCACAACAGACTAAACCTTGTAAGTTAATTTACGATCCTTATTTGCAATTAGAGCTCTAAAACATGAAAAAAAAGCACCCCTGAATTCATAGTTAGAAAACAAAACAATATATGTATTTATCTCTGTGTAAAAACAATTCAGGGACCTTTGAGCTGCTTCATTCAAAACCACTGTATTGCATACCATGTACATTTGCATGGGCATGAAAACACACAGTTTATCAACAGGAATATCTAAAAAAAAATAATGCAAGAGCCATTGTACTGCAAAGGGGTGAATATGGAGACATAACACACCTTGAACACGGTCATCAGTAATTCCAGTAGGTGAAGATTCGTTCAGGGAAGCACTGAATGGAACGGGTTCGTAACTGGAGAGGGCTCTGTCTGTTGAACTGTAGTCATCTGAATAGCCAGAAGAAGGTGGGAATCCAGCTCTTGGAGAAGATGATTCAGGAAATGAGTGAGAAGGCATGTCTGAAAACTCTGATTTCCGACTGGAACGGCTGAGGAAAAAAAAAAAAGACTACAATTAAATACAAAAATACTAAAGTTAAAAATGGAACTGTAAGAGTAACAATATGTGTAGCTCAAGAAAGTGCTCTTATTTTAAATGGTTTTGTTTCCACCGTGACTTATCTTAGAAGTGTCGGCTTTTTTCTTTACGTTGCAAAGATCTATACAGTCCCTTCCTCAACACTCTTCCCTTCCTCCCAGTCACTTCACTTACACCTGAAAATCTCCAGAATAAAAGACAAGAGAGACGAGGTATTCTGCACTTTACAAGACAAAAAGGACAATCCCTTCCACCAGGGAGTCTTCAGACAGGAAAAAAAAATGCATCAGACACAAATAGTACAGAGTGTGCCATGGAACTAGTGGTAGTATGAACTACAGTTATTTTTAAAGGCCTTTTAGGAAGAATTTGCAATTTAAAACCCTTCATCAGTAGAAGCTGCTGTAATCAGTACCGAACAGCAGATGAAAAGGAGAATGAAGAGCTATCTTGGGGAAATTAAATTATGAAGGTTTATTGACTTGATGAATTCATCAGGAACTTAATGAATTTTCTCTTGAGAGAAAGGTAAGGTCATATAAAGAATATTTTGGAATCTGCTGCCTGATATTTTAAAGAATTCACTATATACTGGGAATGGCTCTTCAAGCCACTACACAACGTGTCTCTATCAAGAATGCCACCACTTGGTACCACTAGAATGTCTCTACACTATTTATTTATTCATTTTTTACTTCAAATTTCTGTTTAGTTGTACTTCCAGTTTCATATTAAAAACATTTGCAATGAGGCTTTGTTTTATTCTCACAATAAATACGCAGAGCTAAGCCACTTGATTGCCTCAGTTGTATTTTTAAGTCTCTGCAAACACACCTTCAAAGCATCTTTCAGCTCCCTACCCGTTTGAAACTGCAAATTGTAATGACCAAAATACATTAATTAGTAGATGTACAATGACCATGAAAACGTAATGGTTTGTGTTGCTGGCTTAAAAGAGTAGCATGTATGGACAATAATGCAGTTTGAATGAATTTAAATTAATCATTCAACCAAGGGTTGAATAAAAATAAAGAAAGGATTTATCACTTAGGAAATTGAAAGAAGAAAAAGAATGGGCTTTACTCTAGGTGAAAACCTGTTGGTTTTTGAACTATGTCTCTGAAAAGAAAAAGTTGAAGGGACTTACTGGTGCAGCAGATGATGGCACTTAAAGAGGTTTTCACCTGGAGTAAATGCAGCTAATGATCATGACAATTTATTAGAAACTGGAGGGCTGTGAAGGTATCAGCTGAGTTTACACAATAAATGTATAACACACACACACAAAACCACACACATTTCAGAATAAAGGTAAATCTTGCAGACAAAACTGTCTGAATTTAGAAAATAATTTAAAAAAATTATTTACAAACATTTAACAAATCTTAGCATGTACAAAGCAGGCCTACTCCTCAGCATCCCAACACTATTCTAGTTTTGAATTGTGTCTTGAAGTGAGATACTCTGAAAGTAGTTTGCAATTAAAAAAGCCTTGAGGTAGAAAAGGTTCTGGAAGAAAACAGGAAATAGTTTTAAGAACCTGATGAGTTTCTCATATGTACAGCATAATGCTGTTACAGATGTAAAGGATTTAAACAAACAGCAGTAGGTTTGACCACCATGCTTCTTCCTGCATTGATATTGTTTACCGAGTTCTTTCCTTTGATAAACACTGAAATCATTTCCACCCTCTTCCTACTGCAATCAAACTAAACTATGGGAAAAACTTCCAGAACATAACATCTTTTTTCTATCAGTTAACTTAGTTTATTTCGAAACTAAGGAGGCAACTTCTGCTGTCACACCACTGCAAGTAAATTCCATGGGAAAATAACAATTTACAAGGAATATATGTTGTTAAATAAAATGTTTCTTTTTCTGCTCCTCAAGGTGATGAGTTCCTATGTAAAGAGCTCAAAATGCATGTTTTATAGCTGGCAAACTGATATATATATATACACACACACAGCTCCCTGGAGGTGGTAGATTTGGGGTAGTAGGGGAAAGAGGGAAGCTGCAGTTCTGAAGGTCTTTGAAAGCTGTAAATGTAACCTTGATCTGTTAGAGTTTAAAATGTCCTATTCAAAATAACTTTTAAATTTAAAGGAGAATTAAATTCTTACTTATGTGAACTATGTCTCTGAGCTTGTCGCAGAACATCTCCTATTGGGGAATCCTTCAGTTTCTTAAATTTCTCGCTACAGATGGGCAAGTAGGAGATCTTTCCAGCCAGGTAGCCACACAATCCAGCAACTTTTTTAAAAGAAAAAAAATAAAAGAGACGCATTTATATGCTGTAGCATAATTTTCAACATGGTTTTAAAATAATATTATTAAATAAATTATATGGTATCTTGAATAAAAGAAAGAAAACTACAGTTTAGATCTCAACCCAAACCATACAGTAATGATCTCTCTCTGCTTCTCCTGCAGACAAAGGGTACTAAAACCAAACGCAACAGCTGAACAGAGACAGAGCAATGATTTAGACAAGGCATGAGCATCAGATGATTTCAGCTGGTACCTGATGAATGAAAGGTGACAAAAAAAAGGAAAATAATTGCAATCAATTTTTCCCAAGATCCAGAAAAGGCAATTAACTACCAAAGACGACAAAACAGGGGTAAACAGAAGTAGTAAATTGTGGTCATTTAATCCCTCAGAACAATCAGATCTTGAAAAAGCTTTCACTAGTCTGAAGAGAAGTCTAAATAAACTTATCATCAGGCTCAAGCATCTTCTGAAGAGGATTCTATGATGTGGTTGTCGGAGGGCAAACAACTGAATGAGCCGAACCCTTGCAAACCCTAGGCAAATGCATTCAATTTACTGCATGAGCTATTTTCATCTGCTAGCTGGGACATAAGAATGAACCATCATGATAAGTTCTTTCTGAGATTAAAATTATTTCCATCGATTAGCTCCTTCACGTTCTGTGAGTAGGTCAAATGGAGTATGAAGGAGGATGAAGGATTCAATGGCAATTAACAGAAGTTCTGTTGTGGACTTCACAGGAGAAAAGGACTAGACCCATCTTTCATACACAGTATTTTCTAAATGCAAAGACTGAAGACTGTCAATCACCTTTAAGTCAGGAAAGAGTTAATTACCAGTAATATTGATCCTCTGAGGTCCTCGCACTGTAGATGACATCACCTGGGAATCAATATAAAAGGGGATTTTACCCCACGCTATCGTACTGGCACTGAAGGTGTGATTCCTGTTCTAATGTCTGTTTTCAAAAGGAGGTTAAAAAAAAAAAAAATCTATTTCAAGGGAAAGGAGAACAGCTACAACTATGAGTGAAGCTTACAAACGCGAGATGTAAGAGTTTAGCTGTTTAGCAGGTAAAAAAACCAAATTGGAAGACATCTCAAATGTTATAAATATGCACAAAGGGAAAAAATACAAACCCTTAAAAGGAAAAACGGCCCGACAAGAATTGAAACTAAACATTTAGCACAATAAAGCTAAACAGCATAAATTACAAAGATAGACTCTCCTTTTCTTGAGGCCTTCCAGTCATAAAAGCGGAAGCATCTCTCTGGAGATGTTTCACCTGAAGTAATTATTGGCTAAGATATTAGGGTTTTTTTCCTAATACAGAACTAACAGCCAGATGATCCACATTTTCTAAGCTAGGACAGTAAATGACATATTGTTGCACTCTGCTTCTGTATTCACTGTGACAAGACCTTAGAGAAGCTGACTGGTGACTGATAAAAGACGCCCTGTCCCACTGCTGGCTAACGTGAAGTAGGATACATGGATCTTGCCCTTCTTTGCAAAAGAGGGAGAGAGACCCCTTAGCTCTGTGCCATGTTGAGGGGGATGCTGCCAATGTAGCATAACTAATTAGAAGTTCCATTAAGTTGTTGGAGTGCCTAGAAGAGAAAGTGCCTAGAGAGAAGTTATGAATAATTCCTACAGACAGAAGAACATCCTGGAATCTGAAAATCCCTGTCCACCTCTCAGCTTCCAGATAAAACCAAGAGGGCAAAGCAGGAAAAGATGCACGACAGAGACTAAGGAAAACCTGACTCATCTAGATTAGAAATAAAAGACCAAGTAATCAGGCATAGATACTTTTCAGGGTAAGAACCTAACAACCACACCATTAAAGACAGACTATTATTATCAATGGATGCAGCAGCACTATGCTCAGGTCAGCGACACCAGAAAAGCTGTCTTATTGTCCTTTCACATAAGAAGCCATTTCACATATGAAGCCATATATGTCTTCACATAAGAAGACATATGAGAGAGCAGCAGTGCCTGGAATTGCATATGCTCTTCTTTCAGAAGTCTTGAAGGAAAAGACCAAACCAAAATGAACAAAACCACAACGGCACTGCTTCCTATAGCAAGACTTCACTGCAGGAGGAATGTGCAATTGAATTATGAGATACAATTTGGACCTGTAAACTATGCCCCTGGCAACAGTTTTCAGGAAGATCCTGCAGACAGCAGATGCATCTGATCTAAGCAAGACGAGAATGAAATGAAAACTCTTTAACTCGGGCCTTTAAACTCCAACTACGTCCCAGAAAAATCCCCGTATTTCAAATGTGCAGAAATCACACAAAGTTACCCACTGAAAACCAACCAAAACACACACTTCATGGAAAGCTCTTCTGGTATGAAATGAAAGTCCATATGCCTCCCGTGTACATCAAAAACGTGAAGCCAGAAGTATTTTGGCTTGTAACCTGAACAAGAACAGCTGGTGCAGTCCTGCTGCTCCTTATGTTTTAGCCTTGATTTCAAAACTTAGTTCTATTAAATAGGAGGAACGTGGCCCTTAACTAGAAAAGTGTTGGAGCTTTCAGGGAAACAGTAACCGTCTTATTTATAAGGAACATTTGTGTGATGCCATTGTTTGGTGTTCAAAGAAAGTAAGTAGAGTTTAGCATAAACAAATGGCAGCCCCAGTCTCTCACATTCATTTATCTGCTGAAACAACACTTCCTTCACCACGAATCATGCATTTTACCCTCTTCCCACTGAAGTAAACTTTGTGACTGGCTGTATCTGGGCGGATTGGCAAGATGGCAACATCCTGTTGTACTGTCATGTATTACATTGAAAAGATTAGTTTATTAATTTATTTTTGATTATACTTAATCCAACATCATTCACGTGAAATAGCTGTTTTCCTACAATTGTACATACATAATGTCCAGGAAAAAATGGCACTAAAATAGCCTGAATGGGACAAGTAAGATGCATGAATAAAGGCCTTGAAATTAGGAAGGGAGGGGTGAGTGTACTTTGATAATTAATTTAAAGTAAGCTTATACAGTATCTATTTACAACTCTTATCTTAAATTATCACATGACATTTGTCAAGCAATGTAATGGAAAGCCCATAAACAAAACTTGTCGAAAACGTGCTGCACAAATCCAAAGACAGTGGCAAAATGAAATGCTCCACTTGTTGATGCTGAAGAGGCTCTTGCAGTATGAGATGCTGTAGTTCAGAAACACCGCATCAGTTCAAGCTGGATTTATTTATTTTACTTACACGCAACTTTTGTAAACGAGCCAAATCTTGTTCTGTCTGTTAGAACACCTGAAAGCGAGGATCAAAGTAAGCAGTAATAAGTTATTAAGAATTAGGCTGAAAAACATCAACTGTAGTTATGTTTGTAGGTAGGTTACTTTTTTATACTTGTTGAAGCAAATGCAAGAAAACCTAACATCTGAATTTCCCATAAAATTATAAAATTATAGGAATTACCTTATTAATCATATCACACACAGTATTACTACAGACTGTAGAATATATCGTTTCAGAATCACCGAGATATTGCACTCGTCAAACAACATAAAATGAATGTGAATTTTATTTTTATTTAAAGTTTTGCTCCATCTTTAGTTTTAGGAACTGCGAGCCACGTACCTAAAGAGCCTGAACTTGTTTTAATTGCAAGTAGATTGGACGTGGTATTATTGTAGTAACTTTATTAGGAGCAGAAACATATTTCACCTGAGCAAATCCAAATTAACCCGAAGCACGTTTACACTTTACCTTTCCTAATTAAGAAACTAGTACCAAGCATGCTCACTGCAGCCAAAGGGAAAGCTGTGAAGAAGAAGAAAAGTTGCTTAAAATATAATTATTGCTATTTTCAACCACAATTAACAAAATATGCAGTCAGAGTTGCTAGGCCTTACTAAGCTCATTTGTGTAAGAATATAAGCGTATGTATAATCAACAAATGGAATATAAACTATGTAACGTTCTCAATTCCAGTTTTTAAGACCTACTACAAATTATACAGCACTGGTTAATGAGTCACCCTGTCTTTGTTAGACCTAAACGTGCTTCCTAAAATACCAAAGCCAGTGGCAGCCAGGATGCAGCTCAAAGGACAAGACGCCAGTTGTAGCTACAACCACCACAGCATCCAGGTGCAGAACTCTAAACCAGAGGAGCATACACAGTTCTGCAGGAGGGAAGGCAGTTACATAGAGGCCAGTGCCTCTAAAAATTTTTCATAACCAAAAGGCTTGATATTGTTTTAACATAAGAACTTTGGAAAAATTCTAACTCTTACGGAGACAGAAGTCAAATTGATTAAAATTAGGGAACATGTTTTACTCATGAGCAAAAGAAAGAACAGGGTGACTTTTTCTGTAGCTTACAGATCAAACTATGTAACCCAAGGGTAGGGTCAGGAATGCAGAGAAGACAATACACAGGGAAGAGCACTGCTGTCTGTCGACATCAGCTTAACAGCTCCTGTCCATTTTGATCACATTGAAAGGTTCCAGGTGGCGAGTGGCATTTGAAGATGGCAAGAAACAAAAGGGATGCTTCTTTCCAACAAATTCTGTCAGGTCTAAACGAGGTTGGGAGTCCAACCAGCACTTCAGGGTAACTATGACTGGATGTCACTTTTAAGAACAAGTATTGTCTCCTTACTTCAAAGCAAGATTTCAGTTACACTTCAAAATAGAGAATAAAATCTTCAAATCTATTAAAGATTAAAACCTGATTGTTTTAGAGATTCTAGACCTAGATTTTCCAAAACTTAGAGTTCTAGATTTTCTGAAATATAGAATGGCAGTGCAAATTGAAGCTATATTTTAAGAGGAAATCAAACAAACAAACAAACGAGGGCTGTTAAAAAAAAAATAAATCCCAAAGAACTTAATACAGACAACTTCAGTCTAACCCTTGGAGGTCTGAAAAGATTTCTAGGCCCACCTCAAATATTCCAGACATCAAAGACAGGTTAAACACTTGAGTGGAAACAGATGGTATTAGGTGAGCATATAAATGACCTGAAATGGTAACTAGAAGTCCAAAGTATAACAGGTAAATGAAAACTAGGTTCATACATAAAAAAATCAATATGAGTAATTATTCAAGTGTAGAAAAAAACCCAAAAGCAGCTTAATAAATAAATAAAAAATATCAATGCTTCTCACTGCTACAGGCAAAAACTACTTTCTGCTTCAAGAACAAAATAAATCCTAGGAATAATAATGGAAGGCTGATATATCAACAGCACATAATCAAAGATGGAAATATAATGTACCTTAGTCAAAATGGTTTTATGGGCAAAAAGTCGTATCGATCTGGTTTGTTAGTGAGATTAAAAGTGTCAAGGATAAAACTGTAGACTGTAGTGTGAATTTTTAACAGTACTAGGCTTTATATTATATAACAACATGATTAAAAATTAGTAATAGCAGTAAAGCACATATTAAACTAAACAATGAAGCAAGCATTTATGAAATAGGAGCTGTCAATAGAAACTACAGCACAACAGAGGTGGTCTGTAAGAATGGGTAAAAATTTCCTAGAGCTTGAAATTTGAATAAACAAACTGAAAATACACAAAATTCTAGTCATATCTGTGAATAACAAGAACAGACACAATAAAAAGCAAAGCTGTCCTGGCAGTCACGCAGCCAGCCCATGCCTCTTGCAAAGGGGCATTCAAATACTATGTATTTAGTACAGCGAATACAGCAATCTAGGCACTGGTAATACAGAACAAAGAAGCAAAGACAGGAGACCTAAAAAGCAGTGATGGGCTTTAGGCTCTCCCAGTAAGATAACAGCACAGTACATAAACCTTGGAAAAAAAAAATAAATAAATCTCTCCATTACTGTTGGAGCTCCCTAAAGTGAAATTCCTCATGAAACTAACCTGAGGTTTCTCAATAATACCTTCATGTTGTTTCTTCATTCTCCGTATAAAGATGCACAGGGCAGTAAGTTATGCTGCCAACCAAGAACTCAATGAAGAACACCTCAAGAAGACAAACAACTTCCTTCCCTCCTGTCTTCCAGGAGGGAGGTGACAGAATCACAGAATGGTAGGGGTTGGAAGGGACCTCTGGAGATCGTGTAGTCCAACCCCCCTGCCAGAGCAGGTTTACGTACAGAAGGTTGTGCAGAAGCGTGTCCAGGTGTTCTGAAGGTCTCCAGAGAAGGAGACTCCACAACCTCTCTGGGTAGCCTGTTCCAGGGCTCTGTCACCCTCACTGTAAAGTTTTTCCTTATCTTTAGGTGGAACTTCCTCTGTTCTAGTTCGTGCCTGTTGCCCCTTGTCCTACCACTGGGCACGAGAGGAGTGACCCCATCCTGACACCTGCCCTTTAGTTATTTATAAGATCCCATCTCAGCCCTCTCTTCTCCAGGCTAAACAGCTCCAGGTCTCTCAGCCTTTCCTTGTAAGAGAGGGGCTTATGGCTTATTATGAATAAGCCACTATTAATAAGCCATAACCAACTGTCATCTTACTGCTATGAACCTGACTCTTTTCACTTACAAAACTACAAGGAAAATGGCTGTATTTTAACAAACAAGCTGACAGTTTCCAGGTATCTGCAGAAAAGTAGAAGAGGAAAATGCCAAAGCAATGAAGAAAGATAAAGCAGAACTTCGAATTGTTAATTCCAAATCACAATGTCTTAGAAGTTGCCTCTGACAGCACTGGTTTCCAGGAGAAATCAGAGGCCCAGCATGCTAAATGCAGCAAATCAGCTGCTAAATTCTTCATCTGCCCTGGTTTCTGCTAAGCCACCTATCAGCATCAGGGGTAATCTACCAGCGTGAGATCAAATAGGCTTGCTGAAGCCTCTTGACTAGGTGTATAACAAACAGGTACACCTTGAACCTTGGATTACATAAAATACATTAAAAAGTAATCCAATCAATTCTCAATGTTCTGGGAAAAAAACCAACCCTCAGCATAACATTCACATTTCAAATAAATTAATACAAGAAAAAGTATTCTGTGAAAACAATGCAAGTTTATGATTCCTCTATACTAGCTGTGATGCAGAAATCTTCACTAATTGTAGAATCATGCTTGAGAATCTTGGCTTTTAGCTACCATGGAAGAACACCCAAACATCTGGCTGTGCACAGACACAGGAATTTTCTCCCAAAATTGAGCTGAGTGACCACTTATACACTGTGCACAAATCTCCGTAAGGACAGAAAGCGATGGTTCCAAGTTAACTATTGTTGCATTCTAAAGATAACAACAAAAATGGAAAAATGTGACCCAAAAAATGTATAAAAAAAATAATTCAAAAAGATAAAAGAGAGATTCCATGAATTACATCTATTTTCAAACTTTTAGCAAGCATATTAAAATAAAATATGATGGATTCTCTCTATAAAGCGTAAACCTTACAAACTATGTTGCACCTTCTACAGAATTCTTGCCTTCTAACTCATAATAAATGTAAATCCTACACGGATTGACATTTACTGGGATGCAATTTTAGACTGTGTGAGGCTTGCTAACGAACTGTTGTGATAATACTGATCCAGGCCTTCCTGCCGTAACGCCTCAGATAACAACAAAAAACTGAGTGGGAGAAAAGCAAGCCGAGTTTACCAGCAAACCAAGCTTACCTCTGTATCTGGCACTCTCTTCAGCACATTCCTTGAGGAGCCTTCTTTCCTCCTCTGTCGGCACGTAAGGCATAGGCAATTCCCTCTTTCATTAGGGAAATAAATTAGGAAAGAATGATGATAAGAAAGGTTCGGGGGAAATTTTCAATTGAAATCTTTGTTCAGTTTTCACATTTTGTAGTGTTTGTGCTTTCACACAGCTATACTTAAGGAACTGGTGCCTTTTACCTATAGATGTCATATGAAATAAACCGCTAAAAAGATCCAGTGCTTCTACAAATCACATGAGAGGTCAGAAAACATTGTGCACAGTCCAATCCCCGCTCAGTCCACTCCTTTTTCCTTCAGGACAGCCTGCTTTTGTCCTTGCACCCAGCCTGCCAAACTGAGGAAATCTAACAGCTCCTTAAGCCCTTTTCTACAGTGTTTGTCAGCGTTTTAATTACGGAAGGAGGGCTGTCTTGTTTAAAAGCACGCACTCAGTGAAAAGGAGGCAGCGTGTGAGAAGTTTCCGAGGAGGGTGCGTGACCCTCTGCCGTGGCGAGAGCCGGGCGGGCGGGCACCCCGCCAACCGTCAGAAGGGCAGAGGCGAGCAGGCCGCCGGTCCCCAGGAGAACACCTCCTGCCGGGACGACCCTTCCCCAGGAAAGGCTGTGGGACACGCAGCGAGGGCACCGTCCCCACGCCTCGGGGAGCTACGGGCAGGGGTGGGCGAAAGGCTGGCAGGGCCCCCCCCCTTTCCCGGGCCCGTGGAGGGCGTGTGCGGGCCCCAAGGCTGCAGCCTCACCCCGCGCAGAACCAACCGCTAACACCCCCCCCTCCCCGGCTCCCCCACGGCTCTCGCGGTTACACCCCAGCCACCGCCGCCCAACGAACGACAGTACCTCGGCCGGGTCGCCGACCTCCCCGCGGCCGGGACCCTGACCGGCCTCCATGGCGGGGCGGGGCGGGGGGGAACAGCAGCGCAAGTGATCGCTGACCCGGAAGCCGACGCCGTGCTGCTGGCAGCCTTGGCGCCTGCGCGGAGGTTGGCGGCGGCGGGAGGGCTGCCGCCCTTAGCCTCGCTAGGCCGCAGGGCTCGCCCGGAGCGGTGGGCGCTTTTTAAGCCCCCGGCCCTCCGTCCCTTGTGCGGAACCCTCCCGGAGAGGCTCTGTGGGCAGGCGCTGAGGCTGACATCGCCGTTGCTGGTGCTAACTTTAACGGCCGGGTGTTTCCTCGCTGGGAAAAGCGAGGGAGGGCGGTGGAAGAACCTGGAGGCAGCAGCTGAGTCTCGGAGCATTCATTTCAATCGAGAATGTTTCCTTCCTGTGCTCGACCTTGTTTCCTGCCTGCTTAAAAAAATGCCACCTTGTAAAGCATTTGAGAGCAGGCGCTGCCTCAGGAGTGGTGAATCCTTTTAAAGGTAATCCTTACGTCGTTGCGTTTGTTTTGCACAGCAGTAATAAATCTATGCGGCGAGACTTCTTGGCTTTGTAGCTGATTTTTTTTATTATTTTTTTTTTCTAAATTTATTTTTATAAATAGTAGCAAAAAGCTTTTATCTGTCCATACCCACCTGGGACAAGAGGTGTGTTACCAGTGGGTATGTTAGAACTGTTTGTTGAAGATGCCTGATCAGGACTGACTATAGATCTTTGCTAGTTAAAAAAAAAAAAAAAAGAGTTTATTTGAATCTGGACCAAGCAAGGACCTGGCAGTCAACTGACTGAACTCGAAAGTGGAAGAGTTTGGTGCCTGGGGTTGTATTAAGTGGGAGATTAGCAGTCTGTGTGTTTGCTTCTAGCTAATGCTGTTGAAACGGAGGCATTAGTCGATCAGTTTATCAGAAATCAGGAAAAGATAGAGGAAAAAAAAGCTTTTGATAGTACAATGTATGCTGTAGCATTTTCTTGTAAACATTCAGTACCGTGGCTTGAATTCTCCGTATCCAGATCTGCCTCCACTTGCCTGGAATGCACCACTCCTTTTAAGCCTTTCCTAGAGCAATCCATCCTCTTCACCTTGGAATTCAAGTGAAGAGGCTTAAATTGGTACTGTCTGAAGGCTGTCCAAAAAAAAAGCCCCTGCCTGAAGACAGGAGAAAGGAGGCGTTAAAGATTGAAGGTATCTGAAATTAGGAGGGAATGGGGAAGTGACATGTCCGAAATTTATAAGAATTTAACTTTAAAGGTGAAAAAATTCTTCCGTAAGAGTGCAACTTTGAAGTGAGCACTGTGAGCATGTGAAGGACCTAGGACAAATGGACTAAGGAGCATGTGCAAAGTAATAGGTTTGGATGCCTAGAGTGACTGCTGCACCAAGAAAGCTGTAGAGGAGATGGGTTTCTGAGTATTGGATTCTTAAAATGAGCTGGGAGGACAGAACTAGAATCTGTGGGTTGTGGTGGTCTTAATCCATAGCTCTCATCGTGCAATGAATACACTTCTAATTTGCCTGGGATTGGTGCTACCAGGCAACCTTCGTCTCTGCCTATCACCAGGGCTCACCCTAATGAAGCACTCTCCAATATAAGAACATCAGTTAAGCACATTATTAATTGGAAAGCAAAAGATTCTGGCCTCACCGGCTCGCAACAGTTTTATTTATGGGACTACAGTCCATACAGCCCATTTATTAAGGCAATTTATTGCATGCTTCTTCCCACCTGGCTTTCAATACATTCTAGGCAAAGAGCACAAGGGGTTCTTAAAGCTTACATTTTTGTAGGGTTGGACATGTTTATGGACTGCAACTTCTCTAAACATGGATCTTCAGTTGGGAGGAAATGGCTATCAGGCTTCTTCATTGGAGGAAATGACTCTGAGCTGTTGTTTTGCCACTTCACTATCCCCAAGTCCCTGACTTTCAGTGTGGGGGGGTAAAATCATACAGCAAACCAGTAAGTTCACTGTTCTTTCAAAAATCTTTGTACCATCTGCTTGTGAGATACTTAAAAGTACTTAAAAGGTTTTGCCTGGTTACGTACATCCATTTGTTGGCTTAGAACTGCAGTTCTAGGGCCATATTCAGCATAAATGGTAGAGCATATCCACAGCCTCGGCACTTTGTTCTCTGTCCTCAAGCTTTTTTTGACGTTCATCTGTAGAAAGGAATCTAAAAAAGAAGTCTCTTTTTGACAGCTTGTCTACTTCTACCACTTACTTTATACTCATGCCAACCAAGAACTTCACTTGAAAATCAGTGATGGTATCACCAAGTCCTTCTCATGCATTACATAAAATCTTGTCCTTGGGCAAGGCTTTTTAACCCCTTTCTATAAACCTCATCTCTTGAATACAATTTTCCTTACCTTCTTCTGTGGTAGGTGCCATTATCCAACATGGTATTTTCGTTTAAAAATCTCTGCACCAGAGTAGAGCAGAGCAGTCCTTTAGAGATGCCAAGGTAACGTTATTCCTTGGGGAGTTTTGAGATGTTTGTTTTAATGATGTGCACAAGGACAGGTTCATGCTTCAGCAGCTGTTTTCTAATTGCCGTTTGTGTGTGTTTTTTAAACGTGTGCAATCTACCAAACTGATAGATTATTTGTAAAGGGGAATAGCATAAAATGATGTCTTTTTGCACCACTTTAGGAATAAAAATATAAGATGTATTACAATTGTTACCTATGACTGTAAATGATTTATCTTTTATGACTTAGTATCATCCAAGAGTGATGAATATACTTGAGATTTCAAAATTCTGAAGGTTAACTGCCAAGTTGCAGTATTAGAATATTTTCAATTATTTCTTTTGAAAGAGATGCCTCAAAGAAGGAAAAAATAAAAACTTTCAAACAATAAGATTTTTTAAATTAACTGGTTCCTTATGTAACAAGAAGTCCAAAGGTGTGAAAATATGATGATTTCCAATTGCAGGACTTTGCAAAACAGTCACTGGTGAATATTCAGAACTCTTGAAGCTGGAGCTCAAGAATTAATAGGTTGAGTTATATGCAGACTGTCAAGTGGTTTAAAAGCTTATCTTCCTGATAAATTCTTTTCTGTGCTCTCGTTCAACAATTAGTGACAGGCTTTGTAAAAATCCACTGCAAAACAAGTAGTTGGCTTCATGAATAAGTAAATTTAGCTTTACACTGTTAAATAAAACATAACTAAAACAAGGAGATGTGTGAAAGAGTCAGAGTATATGCTGATCTGATAAGGAAAGTCACCAAAACAAGTACTGGAAGTTTGTGCTCAAATAGCTGGAATGGTGATTACTTACTTATTTATTGGTGGTTGTTGCTGGTGGTTTTTGCTTGGCACTCTGAACAATAGAATAAAACACAACAGCTGAGAGCTTCTGATTCTTCAGTGGCTGCCAAGAGTTAACGAGGCTGTATTTGGAAAAAATCATTCTCTCCCTAATGAGGAAATAACAGTGCTTCATACCAAAAAAGAGCATTGTCCTTACTACTACCACTGGTGGCAAACAAAGAATCAGTTATTTGCCTGAAGCATTATGGCACATCAGCAAGAACCAAGAGTGGGTGTCTTTGTGGAACTGATACTCAAAAGCCTCAATTACTAAGGACTTTACCCACATTTGATAATAATTACTATTAATAACTGGTACTGCAATGTACTTTGAAAAGTACTTTACATGTTAACTAATCCTTAGGGCTATTTTGTAAAGCAGACAGGTAGCAGTCAGGAGATTCTGGGTTCTGAAAGTGGTCTGATTGTGCATCCTGTAAAGTTCAGATGCTCAGAATTAAACACCATTGATCTGATTTTCATTCGCAGTGAGGTTCAGCTGCTCTCGTTTCAAGTACGTGGATGTATATGCATTTATTGGGAAGATCATGCTGAGCTCTTAACTTGGGATAACTTCAAAATCAGAAGCAACTTGTGACATACTTTGCTTCAACCAGTTGTCTGAAATTATGCACAACACCAGCAGCAATGAATCCTGTTCTTCTTGTTAGGTGTTCAATTACCCAACATTTAAACTCTGGTATGGTTGTTAAAGTGGAATGAAAAATACTCCATTCACAAAACTCTTAAACCTACAGGAAGTATTCTTCTCAACTACCAATATATTATTATTTTTTTCCTCTGCTACTTTCTTCTTACTGGGTTCTGCTGAACAGTTGATGTATATTATCTGTCTTGAGGGTGTGCAGCATGTGTACATAAATAGTTGAGCATGAAAGGGCCTTTTACTCCACATAAACCATAAGCATACAAAGTGCGCAATAGAACTCGGAGCTTTTCTTAACAGAGATTGGAAACTGTTGTGCTGGTGCATTTGTTGTTCATAAAAAAAACCCAAACAAACACTTATTACTCAGTTCTGGGTTTTGTTAGATATGCTAGTACAGTACTTGCAAGACAGGCATATATTTGACAGTGGAAAAACGGTGACTTCGGGACTCTTTCTAATACTGTGTTGCGTATCTGGTGTTATTTTATCATGCTTGATGTGTATTTCTTTGTGCCATCCCCCCTTCTGTTTTTTTTTCTTTTCAAGCCTGTAAGTTTTGAAGCACTTCGACAGAAAATATAGTTACTTTTTAATCACTTTAAATGTTAATGCTGCTACTGTTTCTGTTTTTGTTACCATCGGCTCCCAAATCTTCGCATTGCTTAGAAATACAGACCATCAGACCTGGTGTAGGAGTGAAATCCAGGCCAGTCCCGGCATCACCTGAGCTTTCCGAAGACGTCGTCGTGAACGATCTCATTACCTCGCCTTTCCGTCTGTGCCACTTGCATTACCGTAGACGTTGCAGTTCGGCGATCACAGCCAAGTCCCGCTGGTGAAAGCAGCCGTGCTGGGCCGAGGGGGGTGAGGCCTCCTCGCAGCCTCCTGCCCGGCCGCGCCCCGCGGCCTTCCTCGGGCCGGGCTACTTCTGCGGGGCAAGCCCAGCGCTTCGCTTTGAGACGAAAAT
>WTSP01004918.1:0-72059 GCA_025331215.1 Actenoides lindsayi | reverse complement strand
GAGGAGCATGTCTCCAAGGAGGCTGACTACCTGGTCACCAAGTTCCTGCAGCTGATGGATGAGAAAAAGAGCTTTGATCTTAACCAGTACCTGGTGGTCTCTGTGGCCAATGTCATCTGTGCCATGTGCTTTGGCAAGCGTTACGACCACAACGATCAAGAGCTTCTCAATGTAGTGAACCTTGGCAATGAATTTGGGGATGTGGCTGCTGCTGGCAACCCTGCTGACTTCATCCCTGTGCTCCAGTATCTTCCCAGCCGCACCATGCAGCTTTTTAAGGACGTCAACAGGCGTTTCAGCTTTTTTGTGCAAAAAATTGTCCAGGACCATTACACCAGCTTTGATAAGGTAAGATCATGGATGTTCTTGGATGTGGGTAGAGATAACCACAACTCTCAGAGATGCTGCCTGCCTCGTACTGGGGGGAAGGAGGTATTTTCCCCACCCCCTCTGCAAGGGAAAGCTTCTTGGAACTCTTCAATCTGCAGTTAAGCCCCCTGGGAGAGAGCACTGAAAGAGGGAGGTTTCATCAGCACTGAAAGGGGGAGGTTTCATCAGCCCTAGGTGTCTATGATGTCCCTGACCCTCCAGCTCTTCCCCAGGAGCACATCCGGGACATCACAGACTCACTGATTGAGCACTGCCAGGAGAAGAGTGGAGGGGAGGATGCCCGCGTCCCACTCTCCGATGAGAAGATCATCAACATTGTCAATGACCTCTTTGGAGCAGGTGATAACCTTCCTGAGGGTAAAGCCTTGCTGCTGGGAGGCTGGGTGGGGGAGCTGGAGCTGTTGGGGTGACAACTTGGCCACACTTGGGGGTTTGAAGTTGCTACTGGGCTCTCTGGTGGCTTCCTGAGCAGTGACCAGAGCAGATGGCTTTTCAGTGATATCTGATGGGGCAACTGCTCCAAGGCAAGAGTGATGGGATCTGTAAATACCTGCTGGCCCATCCTCTTTTGGTAACTAAATGTCTTTTTCTTGTTTGTCCAGGCTTTGACACTGTGACAACTGCCTTATCCTGGAGCCTCATGTATGTTGCCTTGTATCCTAACATCCAGAAGAAGATCCAGGAAGAACTAGGTGAGTCCACCAACCTGTTTCCTCTGGGGCCAAAACTTCTCTGGCCAGGGCTTACTCTAACCCACTCTCACTTTTCTATCTCCCACAGACCAGACCATTGGCCGGGAGAGGAGACCGAGGCTGTCGGACCGGGGCACACTGCCCTACACAGAAGCCTTCATCCTGGAGGTGTTCAGGCACTCCTCCTTCATGCCATTCACCATCCCACACAGGTATGGGCTGGAGCAGCCAACATATTTTCTGGGGGATTTTTTGGAACGGTTTTCTGGGAGGTGCCATTTAGACAGATCGTCACCTGGGAATCGATCCCTGCTATAGGGAAAGATTCCAGTGCACAGACAGAATTACTTGTGTTAAAGCTCCCCGTGGCTTTCATGCTCGCTGGTAGTGCACTGATGCCTGTGGATGCACTGACCGCCCTCCTGGGAGTTAAGTCCTTTGCTTTGAGGATAGTTTTAACCCAAAGCCTTTGCTAGTGGATGGACGGTGAACACCCCTGGGTTTATATTTCTCCCTGCTTGGAAAGAAACCACATCACAACTCATTCAGCTTCCTGAAGCTGGAATCTTTCTGTCTGAGGAAAAGTGTTAACCAAGATGATTTAGTCTCCTAGATAGAAACTGGGGTATCTCGTAGCCAGTCTTAAGAGTACAAATAGAACGCAGAAAACAAAACACCCCTGAGACTTGCCAAGCTTTGTTTCACCATAAAGCTGTGGGTCTCCTCTGAACTCCTTCCCTCTGCCTGGATTTATTTCAGTACAACTAAAGCGACGGTGTTGAACGGCTATTACATCCCCAAGGGTACCTGCGTGTTTATCAACCAGTGGCAAGTGAACCATGATGAGTGAGTATTCCAAAGCCCCATCCCAAAAGCCAGATGGGTTGTGAAGTCAGGAAAAAGCAGATTGCACCAGAAATCGTGTGGGTTTGTTGCTGGCTTTCCTGGGTGTGGAGGTGCTCTGGGTTGACTTGGTCACTGGTTCAGCAACTCCTCAACACCAGGGTTTACCCAATTTATGCACAGTCAGTCCTCGATGAACTGGACTTTCCATGTACATGTGAGGGCTGGCAGCTTGGGCTGCTGAATAATCAGATATCAGTAGATCCTCCTGCCAAGCAGCCCTTGTGATCTAGGCTGTCAGCTCTGGATGCACTCAACAGAAACAACCTGGTTCCCTCTTTCAGGGAGAAAAGTGTCCTAACATGACTCTCATTAAACTCAATAAGGTCATGTGGCTATTGCTGACAATCAGCTTTGGTGAATGAAAGGGGATCTGGAAACCAAAGCCCCATCTTACCCTTCCATTGCTCTCCAGTAGAGACCCTCCTTGGTGGAGAGTAACTTGACTAAGGCTTGATACAGAAGGTGGTTCCCAGATCACGTCTTTTGGATCAGAAATTCAAGATACTTTTATCCAAATAGAAATATTGCAATATTGCTTCTTCTGCTGTGTATGCTGGTGAATGTTGCAATGGGAATATTGTCTTTAGGACCAGAGAGGATTCCCCGTATCCAAGCAGATATTCTCAGCTAAGACACTGGAAAATCCCACCTGGCACCTCCCATCAGTGGAGCTGGGACCAGTTGGGAAGTTTTGCTGGAAGGATTCAGGTGGAGAAACCCTCAGGTCTCCATCCATCCATCCTTCCTTTTTTTTTTTTTTTTTTTCACGAGCTGCAGACTGATTTCTGTGCTCTCCTTTTGACTGAAACTGCAGAATCTCTAGCTATTGCACACCGAATTAAACCCATCCCTGGCATCTGCCCAGACAAACATTATCTGAGTTTGAAATAGAGTTTTCAATAGACTGAGCTGATAGTGTCTGACATGTAGTTGGCATTTTAGATCAGGGCTAGAGGTTGCCAAAGTTTTGGGATGGTGAAATGAGAAAGCATTGCAATGCATTTCCCTGTGAGTGGTTTTTTTGATTGTTGCCACCTCAGTGGGTGGAAACAGCATCCTCAGGTGTGTCTCCTTTCTGCTCCAGGAAGCTTTGGAAGGATCCCTCAACTTTCAACCCTGAGCGGTTCCTCAACACCATGGGGACCGAAATAAACAGGATGGAGAGCGACAAAGTGCTGACTTTTGGCTTGGGGAAGAGGAGGTGCATCGGGGAGTCTATTGGCCGGTGGGAGGTCTTCCTCTTCTTGGCCATCATGCTGCAGCAGCTGGAGTTCAGCCTCTGCCCTGGGGCGGAGGTGGACATCACTCCTCAGTATGGACTGACAATGAAATACAAGAGATGCGACAGCTTCCAGATCAAGAAGCGTCCCCTCCCTGAAGAGCTCTCCATAAGCTGAGGGAGGAAGCATCGCTTTGCATAACAAACCCAGCCGTTGGAGTCGGATGCTCAGCTTCCTTTTGCTAATGCTCTCTAGAAGCCAGCATAGCCCCTCATTGTGTTGCTTCACTGGAGGCTTGTTCATCTTGTGTAAATGAGAGCAGGGAGGGATAAAGCCAGCTTTGTCAGTCTCCTTGCAGCCCCCTGGCCACCTCTGTTGCCTGCAGAAAAGCTCACCAGAGGTCCAGCCTGCTCATCCCCTCTTGGGGAGCTCCAGCTCTGCACTGAAGAGGAGGATGAGAGTGCTTTGGGCTGGGAGAAGCAGTAAGGGAGGTCAATAGGGGTGTCCTTACCCTGCACAGTGCCACAGGCATCTCCCTTCATCCACCAAATAGGAATAAACCTGCGGGTTCCTCCCTGAGAAACTTGGCCAGCCTTTTCCCGGGGGGGTGAAAGCCTTTAAACTTGGCAGAGCTATTTGCAAAGCCACCTGCTCCTTGTGCTGATGGGAATGGGCTCTCCCTGCTGCTCCAGCTGCCTTCTGAAGGGCTCATGAGGTGGTGCAGAGGCCAGACCTACCCTTGTGCCCATGCCCATCTCTAGTGGACCCATTTTGGGCACACCCCTGCACAGCTGAATTCCCTGAATGTAAACCCCCCCAGTGTTTCTACCAATCCTCAGTGACAGCCTACCAGAAAATAAAAATAGGTATATCTATAGCTCCATAAGTAATGCTCTTCACCAACTGAGGTAATAGCTGAACTCCTCACAAGAAGCCTCCTGGAATATATCAAATGACTGAGAATAAGGGACAAGCAGCAGTAGGAGGCACAGCAGAACACTTCCGGCTTTCAGACTATGGATTTGCTGCCTTTTTTTAACTAGTGTTTTTGTTTGTTGGTTGGTTGGGGGTTTTTTTGTGTGTTTTGTTTATAGCAAGTGATAGGTTTCTATATTCAGCCTAGTAAAAGGAGGAAGGGTTGGGGGATCTCAGGAGATGCACTGCCTTATACTGCAGAGGGAAGGCGAATTCTTGTGGCAGACAGAGCAGCAATTCCTGCTTGCTTCTACCCATGTGGAATGCATCCATATGCTGGGATATAAACCACACAGTATTTCTAACCCAATAAAGACTTACTTGAATGTTTAAGTTTCTTGCTGGTCTTGGGAAAAGATTTTTTGTGGTCACCCTATCCCCCTCCTCTATCAGCCTTAAAAATCTGACTTGGATATGTTGGGTGAGGGTTTTTCCTATGGGAATATGATCTGGCTGTGCCCTTACTGTCAGGGCTGTGACACCAGTGGCACTAGGGAGTTTTTGGTCCTCATGGATGCTGGGTCTGATCTCCTCCCTGGGTACACAGAGAAGATAAAGCCTCAGCTGGGATCTGTGGAGAGGTGATGCCAAGCTCAGTCTCAGCTCAGGATTTCATTTAAATTCAGGAGTAACCCATAGCCTGAAAGCAGCCTTTCAGAACCCTCAGGGAGGTGATCCACAGAGGAATGCTTCAGGCCAGTGCCTGCTCCATGCCTCCCTCTCTCAGAGCACCGTTATTTCCAAGGCTTTGCCTAACTCCCCTTAAAAAAGAGGCAATAAACGTTAAATTGTCATGCAGGTAATAAGGGATAATACAAAGAAAACTGAGGTCTGTGTGTACCTGAAGTAGCATCCCTGCCCCAGGATGCTCTGTGCTGAGCTGTTCTCGCCCCATACAGGGATAAAACCAAAATAAGGGTGGAAAGGTTAATATTTGACTCCATCTATCATCGGGACACAAAGCTGAATAATTCACTGGCTTTTCTAATGTTGCCACTGTTTTTAATTAGCATCCCTGGCACAGCCCACTGTTGAGGTCGGGAAGGTCTGCCGGCACACAGAGCCAGCACCCCACCCGCTCCTTCCTCCAAGTAATGAGCAAAACAGCTTCAGGGGGCGGAAAACACTGATTTTTAATGGAGTCGAGGAGAAAGCAGGAGATGAATGTGGCCATGCCTTTGCCAGTGAGCTGGAGGGGGGTGATGGAGTGTGAAGGAGGTGATAGAGGTGGTAGAGATGTGATAAAGGTGTGATGGATGCTATGGTGGTGTGACGGAGGCCATGCAGGTGTTAGGGAGGTGATGAAGGTGTGAAGGAGGCGATGGAGGTGATGGAAGTGTGATAGAGGTATGATGGACGGGAGGGGTGGCAGGTAATGGAGAATGTTTGGCAGTGGTGAGGACAGCAACGGAGACATGACAGAGGATGGATGCGTGGCACCAGTGACGCAGATGCGATGAAGGTGGTGAGGGTGGGATGCAGGTGGCGGAGTCATGATGGAGTTGAGGGATTCGTGACGAAGGATGTGTGGTAGCGGTGACGGAGGGGTGCCCGAGGCGATGGAGGGGAGGTGGAGGCGGTGGGGTCGCAAGGGAAGGCGCGGAAGGCGAGGGAGGATGGGTGACGGCAGCGGGAGGTGGAGGGAGGGACGGACGTGCCGCAGTGCCAGCGGGACGGGTGCCGGGCCCCGCGGCGGGGTCAGGACAGGGACCCCGGGGCGCTGCCACAGCTGCCGCCGCCACCTGCCCGCGCCGCGCACGCGCCGAGCGGCGAACTCCTCCGCGCCTCTCTATGGTCGCCCGCCGGTGGCTGGAGCGCCGCTCCCGGGTGGGGCGCGGGACAGGAAGTGACGGAAGCGTCGAGCGTCGCTGAGGCGGAGAGGCCGCGGGTGAGGCGGGGAGCGAGCGGCGGGTGCAGGTGAGGCGGGGGCGACCCCTCCCCCCGCTCTGTCCCCGTCCCCTCACCCCGAGGGGCCCGGCGAGGAGCGGGCCGGGAAGAGCCGAAACCTTCATCAGCAGGCTGGGCCGCACCCGGCCCTCCCGTAAGGCGCGGCCGCGGCGCTAGGCCCTCCCCGGGCCTGTCGTGGGAAGGCTGGGGCAGGGGTAGCGGCTGTGCAGGGGAAGGCCTATGGAGTTTGGGCTGAGCGCCTCCCCTCCCTGGGCTCCACGCCTTGGCAGGACGCCTTTTTGCCGGGGTCCCTGCAAACGCGGGCTGGGGGGGTCCCTGTGTTTACTTAGGAGGGGGGAAGCTGTGTTTATCTATGGAGTGCTCTGTGTTTTCCTGTGAGGGGCCCTGTGTTTACCTATGGGGGTGCTGTGTTTTCCTATGGGGATCAGGCTGGATGCAGCCCACCCTGATCCAGCCATGCTGAGACCCTATATCCCGTCCTAGCTTGTCTCTCAGGTACCAAGTGGGTAGGCTCAGTAGTTGTTTTCCCCCTAAATGAGTGAAACTGCCTCAGTACTACTTCATCTTTCATCAGGGGAGAACTTGCGTAGTGGTGTTTTTCTTCTCGAGCAGTGGTGCCTGGTGTGCAAAGCTATTGACTCGTCACATGCTAAGTTACTGCTTACAAACTCTGTTTATCTTTGAGTAAGCTCTCTAACTTGGCTTTCTTTTTTTTTTTGACATGCAAGAATGTTGGGTGTATCAGTAATACACATGTGAAATAAATGATGTAGGGTAACATAAGATATCTGTGAGTTGCCTGACTAAAACATGGAGTATAAGACAAAGCATGAGGCAGGAGGTTTGACTTTCCAGGTGTATATAAACAAAACAAACATGCGTCTTTTTTTCCCATGTGATGAAGTAAATCATTCACTGCATGTGTAGTTCATTCCCTCTTATGAATGATTTACACACAAAGTAGTAGAATGAGATCCTTTGAGATGAGGAGTTTCCCTTGTTTTGGTTTGTTTGTACATAGACATAGTTTTTGTTTGGGTTTTTTTCCTGGTAAAAGGAGGCTCTTATTTTTGAAAGAGGTCCTTGTCAGATGGTGGTGTGCACTGAACTCTTCCCCATGCTTTCAAAAAGAGATACAAAAGGCAGGAAAGGGAATGGAATTTTAGCTCTACTTCAGCTACTTGGGGATGTGATCTGTGCTTTGAAAGCGGTTTTTATCAGCTGTCATCTTGGAATCCAGACATTGTTATCATGGGTTAATGTAAATACACAGAAACAGGAAAGAGAAGGCTGATCCTGATGAATTTACGGCTTAGTGACCAAATTTAGTGTTTGCTTCCCTTTGAAACATCCCCTGTTTTCAGTCCCCTGAAAGTTGGGGGAAGGGAGGATTTTTTTTTTTTGGTAGCATGCATGCATCCCAGTTATTTCCAGGGTTTTTTTTCCTTGCATCTTTTTCCAAGAAGCTCGTGACAGGAAAGCCTTGAAGAGAATTCAAATGACTCTCCCAGAAGTGTGGTTTATATATTGATGTTAATCTTCCTGGATTATCTCCTGTACTTTCTGTCTCTGTGTTCCTGACAGTAAATAACAAGTGTTCTCCCTCTTACTGTTGATTACAGCATGAAAGGCAAATATATCCGGTAGTCATCTTCATTTATGAGCTTGTCAGCTCTTTAGTTCTGCCACGATGCTAGCGAGCCTGACATCTTCCTCTGCTCTTTGTCTGGAGGAAGAAGTCACAGATCAAAAGCTGCACTTAGCTGCTTCAAAGCAGCTCAATGCAAGTTCAGTCAAGCACCAAAACAGAGGGAATTACCTGGGACTGAACAGCAAACTAAACAAAGTGCATTTGTCCCCCACTGTGTTCTGGTAGAACTCGGTGTGGAGAGGAGTACAACTTTCTTTGCTCATTTATCTAATTGTGACTTAGGATACTAATACTCCTGGCTCTGGCAAGCGTGAAGGCATTTGCCCTGGACCCCAGCATTTTTGGTTTTCCCTGCTCTGTAGCTGTCTGTTCTCTTAAGGTGTTGGTTTTCATTTGTATGTGCAGAGATCGGTCGTCTCGCTGCAGAGTGTTCCCAAAAGGTGTTCTGCCCCTGTATTAGTACACCAAAATTTTTAAAAGGGAAGCAATGATGAATTCTTTTGGAAATGACCGGGAGAATGTCCACAGACAGGACTAACTACTAAATATTGCTTGAATTCAGTTAGAAAACAGTTTCTTTAATGATGCAAACAGTGCTCTGCGTTACAAATAGTCATACAGGCAAAGCCCCATCCTGGGATTTACATGTCGGTGTCTGTACGGACGTTATTTCCACCCCAGAAAGGAGCTGACAAAGCTGGAGCCCGGGTGGGAGCCAGCCCTCTGGGCCGGGGGATGCAGTTGGTGCTGATTCAGGTTGTCTCTTTCATCGCTTTCTTACAGCCAGGCCTGTGTCTCTTTACAGCAATTGCGTGCCAGAAATATGGCTACGGACTGGCTCGGGAGCATCGTGTCAATTAATTGTGGAGAAAGCTTGGGAGTCTACCAAGGGCGAGTATCTGCTGTGGATCAGGTCAGCCAGACCATTTCCCTGACGCGGCCCTTCCACAATGGGGTAAAGTGCCTCGTGCCAGAAGTCACCTTCAGGTTAGTGTCTTTCCTTTTTTTTTCCCTCCTGTCTTTTTTCGAGACAAGGGCTGTGGTGGTTTGGGTATTTCCATTTGGTTTGCCCTGGAAATGAGATTTTTGCCTTAAATCTCCCTACCGCTGCTGAGCATCTTTGGGTGAGGAGTGCCTACCGTGTGTGCAGGAGATTTTCTGGCTCTGCAGTTCTGGTGTTAGAAGTGGTGGAGCTCCCACTTGGAGGATATTTGTGGGTGAGACTGTGCATGTGTGTATAAATATATCTCTGCATCAGGTGTCTGCGTTGTGGTGTTAGGTTTTTGGGTGGCTGAGGGGGCTGCCATAAAGCTTTGCTCTCAGCATGAATTACTACATGTAATTCAGGTGTGACAAAAGAGGAAGCAGAGTGGTTGGTCATTAAAAATCATTGCCCCAGTACCCCTAAATCTAGTGCAGTTACTAATGCCAGGTCCATCCCTTCTGCCTCTTGCCATGTTCTTTTCTCTATGGGGACAGGACAGTTTGGAACCCAAAAGCTGCATTGACACAGCAATATTGTAGCTCTTGGGAGTCCTTTCCCACCAGCTTCTGGTAACACTGTGCTTAAAAAGAACAAATAGGAGTCACTTGTCACTGCGCATTTTCCTGTTATGGTGGTGAAGACTCTGGGTCATTGTTTTTTAAATAAGATTAATTCCTTCAAGTCAATACTCTTTATTTTTGTTTTGAAGAGAGCGTCTGGGAAAAAACAATGACCGTATTCTTCCAGATGTGTGGAAGCTTGTAGCAAGCTCTTGCTACTTTTATATCCCCATTGGACGAATACTAAGTTTAAAATAGAAGGCCCTAATTTCTGACTTATTTCTTGCAATCAGTGCAGATGGAGGCCTTTGTATCTGCTTCTTTGTGTCGGTTTGGCTCCTGCCCAGCGCTACCTTCGTTTTCTTTATCCCTTTTCTGAGGAAATGGGAAGTGCCATCCTTGTCTGAGCATGAATTGTGCTAGTCTAAGGGTAGCTTTCTGTAGAAATGGATTAAAAATAATAGTAGCCTCAAGGCTGAGATTAATTATATTATCTAGAAACTGTTAAAGCCAATTTCTGCAAAGGCCTGTGCCTGTTGCTTCCATTTTCTGCTTGACTGCTTCCCATTTCATCTGGGAACAGAACCTTTCAAACAAAGCCCAGGTGCAGTATAAAAATAGCTGAGTTGTTATTTTGAAGATTCGTGTCATTTCAGTTTAATATTTTGATGTCTCTGGAAATATCCTGTGTATTTGAGTATTAAAATCCTTTATTTTTTCCTTGTTTTTATTGATAATGGCATCAGGAAAAGCCCACCGTACAGCATTGCACGTTTTTCTTTAGGGGTTGTTTCTTGCAGAGGTACCTCAAATGTTAAATTCCTGAATGTCTGGTTTTCTTTTCCTGTTTTTAGGGCAGGTGACATTACTGAGCTGAAAATTCTGGAGATCCCTGGGCCAGGGGACAGCAGACAGTGTGGTGATCTGCAGCAGGCAGAGATGGGCATCCCTGGTGTTGGGTGCCAAGTCGGTCCCAGTCAGAACGGCACTGGGAAAGTGTTAAAGAAGCCCATTTCCAGCAGCACCCCACAGAACATCCCAAGGAGAATGGACATGAAGAACCAGGATATAATAATCTCTCCACAGCAGCAATGCTCCAAGAGCTACATGGATCGACATGTGGAAACGTTGAGCCAATCCAAAGGCTTCCGGCGCAGGCACAATTCCTGTGAGTATTTGTGTTATCCTGCAACTTGCCTTTTTGCCTGCTTGAGTTACCGCCTTGACGTCTTTCCTTCTTCAGCCAGAACATTCCAAACAGTGCTGGAAACTTCTGTTTGGTCTCTTTTATACTTGTACTGCCACCCGAAGGGCTGGAGAAGAGGAAATTGGATAGTGAGGATTGAGACTTCACAAGCTGTGCCTCAAAGCGTAGTTCTTCAAATGTCTGGCGCTTATCTTTGCATCATCATCTCATCATAATAGATTTAATCTCATTTAATCTCTGTTGTAGTACACAGAGAGCAACATACTGGTGTTTTCTTTACTGCAACGTTTCTGAGATGCAGAGTGGTCAGTGCCTATTCTCACGAAAACCTAAATAGTTCTTCATCGATGTTTTTGTTAAAGTGAATATTCAAGTTTAATTAGCAGAGTATTCCCTGCCCTACTCTGTGTATTATTCTGCCTCGCCAGCATCAAATGTTAGGAAATGTAGAGATGAATAATGCTGGCTAGGATGAGTATTTGAAAATTGCCCAATTTCCAGCCTTCATTTTTCCTCTGAAAGGAGCTGGAAACCAGTTGCAAAATTATAGCTCTTTTCTGTTTAAAGCCCGTATAACCTGTTACAACGTAGACCTACAAGTAATTACAAATATTATTTGCTATCTTGTTAAAAATACAAATTAGCAGGCTCTAGGTTACAGGTACAATCAGTGTATCTCTTACGTTCAGCATCCGTTATTTTTATTTGTTGACAAAGTCCTCAGCCAGCTCTCACACTGTGCCAAAATGTTTTGGGTTTTTTTTTCTCTTCCAAGCCCGCTGGGCTGTTCTCCTTTCCAGCTCCTCATCATGGAGTTATTGAAATGTCAGCATAATATCCAGCCGATTTCCATTACCTAATTGTTGAAGCATCAGTATGTATCCAGCATCTTTCCATGACTTCATTTTTTTCCCTCTTGCTGTTGTGTTTAGCAAAAACAACAAAACCAAGGTGGGCAAGGCCAGTTCAATAGGGAGATTGAAGGCTGCGTTTTTGTAGAGAAATTCCTGGACCTTTGGAATTCAATCTCCCTGGCCCGCCCCCCCTTCCCCCCCCAACAGCTCTTATTTTCTGAAAGGCTTGGAACTCATTTTATACTCATTTCTTTATTTAAATGCTTGTCACATGGGGTTGGTGGGAGGAAGAAGGCTGGAGTGATGCAGAGGGGGTGGTGCACACTCCTTGTTGACCTGACAAGCTTCAAACCTGTCTGGTTTTCAGTGGTTTCCTTCTGCTCAGGACTAAACACCAAGGAGTGCTTGCTGTAGGAGGAGAGCTGTGGTTCCTTTTAGGTTAATTTTCTTTTTTTTTTTTTTAATTCATTAATTAAAAAAGGGGGTGGAAGAGGTCCTGGCTCTATGGAGATGATGGGTGCAGGCATCTGGGGAAGAATAGGCTGAGATGTCATCTAGAACTTGAGTCATGCAGGGTTTAATACAGCTGGAAGTTGACCTCCTGATGCCCTTTAGCGTGCGAAGTCAGGGGCAAAGTTCCATCCTTGGAGTACTTGTGTGACAGGAATCAATAAACAAGAAGTGCCAACGTGGGTTTCACAACAATGGCTTCTGTTCCCTGCTGGCACCGGCCTCCTTCGTGCCAGGGCTGGCAGCAAAAGCTCTCACCAGAATCTTGCAGGAAGGCGGCTAGCTCGCTAGAGACTTTACATTTGATTGTGTGCTATACATGAAAGGTTTTTTTCCCTAAGAAACAACAACAACAATAACAAAAAAGCCTGGGGTGTATTATTTATCTTTTGAAGAAGGCACTTTTCCGTCTGTCGTCAAGCTGCCAACTTGACACAGAGCCATGGGCTGTTCTCCTTAAGCTTCCTGCATACACATGTGGGGCAGAGGGGATGGAAGCAAGTCCAAAGGGAGCCTGACTAGAAGGTCTGCCTTTCTGTAGCAGCTTGGATCAGGCCACGGGAGTGGTGGCTTTCAGGCATTTGCTTGGGCTGGTGTATCACCCTAGTGGCCTGGAAGGCAGAAGACACTTTCCTTTTACCCTTAGCTCAGATCCTTCTGCCTGAGTTTCTCCTTCCCTCTCCTTGCCCTCTTTTTAGGCTCTTTTCCCTGAACAGCATCAGCTGCCTGTTTCCTTGCTGGTCTAGACAGCAAGAGGAACATCCCATCGTTTCACTTGCAGTTTGCTGGAGGCCCATGTGACTTCTGTTAGGAGGGTTGTAATGCAGTCTGTGAAAGGGCAGCTGGCTGTGCGGGTCAGCGGTATTTTGGAGTTGGCATCTGTCGGTGTGGATTAAAGAGCTGCCCGATACAATTCCGGCACATCTCGTTTTGATGAGGTACGATCTTGGCTCCCATTCATTGTGTCTGCAGGGGAGCCTGGGGAGCTTTCCAGCCATTGTTCTCGCAGCTTTTCTAGCACAGCTTTTTATTCCATCAGCATTTACACCCTGCTCACATCAGCTGCTTCTGTTCCCTGGACCCGCTGCGTGGCGGTGCGGCTGTCCCCACGTTCTGCTTTTCACCTCAGCCGAGGGTAGCGTGGAGTTGTTTGCAGAAGAACCTGACCACAAGCGTAAAACCTCTTGTTGGGCGACAAGAACGGAGCTGCCGTGATGCTTGACACCGACACAGGCGGGTTTTGCCGTTGTGTTCAGTGGAGTCTCCAGCTTATTCAGCTGAGCTCTGAGGGGCCCTTGGCTCTCGCTGGTGTTTGTGAACGTTTGGAGAACCCAGCCTTGTGTTGATCGGGGTTTTCATTCCAACTGCAACGTCGGGTGCGATTCCCCTGTTGGTAGTGGCAGCTGCGAGCTCCGTACACCTTTGGAGTGGTTTATATGTCAGCTTTGATTTGGGAATCCTTTATCTAGGGCAGCAAAGTCAAAAGCTTTCCATTTCTCTCAAAACCGTGTGTAAATGAGTCGTCCTAGCTCGCATGCAGGAATTCTCCTTTCCAGAAAGCCCCACCCTTTTCTCTCTCCTCATTCTTAAAGTCTGCTCACTGCCCTTTAGTGGCTTCTTGGCCAAAGGTGTGTTCCAGCAGGCTGTTCTCCCCTCCGTGTTTAAAAAAAACCTCCCTGATGTCTCCTACAGCTTGAAAATCACAGTGTCTGAAAATGAACTGCCTGCTGTAATTAGTAGCCATTTCAAATGGTTGTAAATAGAGTCTGTATAAATAGAGGGTATTGTCAAAGTGTGGTAAGGCTGACCACGCAGTGCTGTGTCGCTGGTTTCAGTACGTGCAGAATAACTATTTGACGGTGGCTGTTGTGCTGATCCTGCCCTTTTGAGGAGGTGAGTGGCTTTGTGCTGTGGTCAGTGATTTTCATGCTGCGATGAGGTTAGAGTAAATCCAGGGAGCAGGGCGGCTGGGTTCCTGCGAGAGACTCATGCTGTTGTAGCTTTGTAGGTGCCCTTTAAGGTATTTTGTTTAATGTAGTGCTGTGGTTACAGAGCTCAAGCAACTCTTTTTAAACTAGTAGAAGTTGAGCACTCAAACTGCTGCCATATTTAAACAAAAAAACCCAAACAGAATGACATGCTACTGTCACGAGGAAAATTATCACTGTGGAGGGTGGTTTTTATGGGGAACAATGACTCTGCAAAGTCTTGAAGGTTTGGGGTCATGTCTCTTGCTTTTCAAGGTGTGAAATACTGGACTCTTGACTTCCTGTGTGCTTTTTTAGTTGTCGCTGGGCTGTGGCATAATTGGAGACTGAAGCTGCAGCAGCTTTTTGAGAGGGAGTGTTTCAGGGTGTTCGTGTCTGTTTTGTTTATCTCGAGTGCTTGAGACATGTTCTGGAGGAGCTGCTGAGCATTTCGAAGAGCTTCCTTGCTGGGGGGCCTGGAAAAGCTTTCAGGTTAGTCACAGTTCTCTAGAAAAAAACAAGTGACACACTGTTTAAAATATGGGGGAAAATCAAGGGGGGAAAATCCTTGCTGAGACAATACATTCCTAATTGAGAAGAAAACCAAGTCATCTTTCAGCGTGGCGTCAGTTAGATGTGGCATTAGAACTCAATATCATGCTTTAAACCAAACTTGTCAGAGCTTACAAAGTCTTTGATAAGCGTCAGAGAACTCCAGGCAGGCCTGCCTGTGTCTTCCAAGAAAGAATGCTCTGCTCCCATCTGGTTTCATAGTGTTTTCTCTCAAGGTAATCGTAAATTGTGTAATTGAGCTACTGCTGTAGAGTGATGGTCTCTTTGTTAACTTGGTCTTGAATGTGCCTGTCCCTGTCCCCATTCTGAAAGGAATGAATGCTCCTGTAGAAACATGTGCCAGGAGAAAGGTCCTTCGCTTCCTGGTGGAAGTGCTGTTCCTGTCAGTGGGGTGGAGGATTTCACACTGGAGAAATGTGGGAGGTCAGAGCTCAAGTTCGTTAGGCAGTTGCTCCACCAGTCTGACCTGAGGTTACAAATAAGCTGCCTTTCCAGGCAGGGAGAAGGAGGGATTTGTCAAGACCAAGCCACACTTGTCTGCACTTACAAAGGTGACAGGTAACTTGGTGGTAGGCCATGAAGATTGTGCCTGTTGCAAATCTCCTTGGGGTGTTTTCGAAGTATCCTTAGATGACTCGAAATTTCTTCCTGTACTCTCTCACTGATTGGCAATAATGCGTAAAGAGAAAAAAAAAAAAGCTCTTTATTCATTTCTGGAGGAGATATATAAAGAGTGCACATCGTCGTGGTGTCTTGGTGTCATTTTATTTCCGTGTTATCAAATGCATTCTGTCAAACTCATTTGTATAAATCACCTGCAAAGGTGATTATCTTAAACTGTGAGAAATATTTTGGTGGAACAAGCGGTTTTGGCTTGATAACACTGACCCCATCTATTGGGCACTGTAGGCGATACCCATCATGCCTTGAATTGGCTTGAAATGTTTTGTAGTAATTGCAAATTTAACAAATTAACAGATGAATATTGTCTGGACTTGAATTTGTACGAGTGACCTGAATAATAATGTAAGAAAAAAGAGAGTCAAGGCATATACTGCCTTTGTGCTTGCATATGGGTTTGTATTGGTCTGCGCGCTCCAGCTGTCAATGAGGAGACTTTCATCGGGCTTTCTCCAGAGAAATCTGGCTTTTGTGCTTGTGATTGACAAGAAAAACACGCAGGGTGATGAATAAGTAGAGGAATGAAATAGGAATAAGGAGTGGGGCTCCATAACTGTACAGAAATGTGTACCTAGTGATAGTGAGCATGAGGAAAAAAGAAATGCTTTATATTTGGGGGTTTAAGTTCTCCTTTAAAGTGTATGAGCAAACAAGGCTTTTTTTATGCCACACCTTCTACTTGATTTTATTTTTGTTTAGGGTCATCCAGTAGCCGTCACCCGAACCAAGTGACTCCAAAGAAGAGCGGCCTGAAAAACGGGCAGATGAAGAGCAAAGACGACGAGTGCTTTGGGGATGACATTGACGAAATCCCGGACACAGATTTTGATTTTGAAGGGAACCTGGCCCTTTTTGACAAGGCGGCCGTGTTCGAAGAGATCGAAATTTATGAGAGGAGGAGCGGCACTCGTTCCCGGGGGACCCCAAATGAGAAACCGGCTCGCTATCGGCATGACGAGAACATCTTGGAGTCGGAGCCCATAGTCTACAGAAGGATTGTCGTACCCCAGAACGCTAACAAAGAATTCTGCACGGGTATGCCACACGTCCCTTACTCTAAGGAGGCAAACTCTGCCCCTTTCCTGGGGCACATGCTGTGGATTCTTTTCCCTGAGGGGTGTCTGTCGGCCTAATCTGGTGTGAGCAGGGGCATTCCTTTGAGTAAGATTGGATCTGGGCCTTGTATCTAATTACAACCTTTATTTTCAGTATTTCTGAGAGAAAAAAACTAACCAGATAGGGCACCAAGGTAAGTTTTTGGAGTAGGGAACAAAACCAATGGTTGGATAATGAGAACAGAAACGAAGTAGGAGCTGTTTGAATCCTTGCTTTGATTTCGGGAGCGTGATGGACGTGCAGGGACTTGATTGCTGGCTCTGGAGAGAGAGGGATGGTTTCAGGATTCCGGTACATGGGAACATGTCATAATTTGTGCTTTCTTTGTAAAAGGCAGATTTCACCTGCTTCTGATACTCCTTGGGTAATAGTTACGTATTTCTGGAAAGTTTTGTGGGACTTTAAATGCCATTGGTACGAAAAGTGTCATATGTACTTTATGCTACATTTAGGTGCAAATTCCCCATAACTTCAGTCTAGTTTTGGTGTCCTCCTTTCAGCTCACATGCTTTTTAGCACTTGTGAAATGTTGGAGTGAAGGAACTTTGATATTCCAGGAATGTTTCTTCTCCCCATCAGAACAAAATAAAATTTCAGATCTTTTTGTAGAGAGATGTTAAATAGCCAATATCCTGGTGGTCTGGCCACTGAGCAGAAGTGGGATCAGGTCCTTGATCTGTCATTCCAGAAACTCCCATCTGTGGTGTGAAACCCTTTGGAGAAGGAAGTTTTTTGAGTTGTAATTATTTGCTGCTTTTCAATTAAAAAAAAAAACCCAACACTTTTTTTGGTTTTTTTTAAATGGTTTTGCTCTACAATGATAGCAGAGTTTTCCATTGGTGTCATTCTGCTGCTTCTTGGTCTGTTCTGCTCTTGAATAAGATCTCAGCGTACTGGGTGATAGTGGAACTTGTTCAGCTGGGTGTGTTGTTTCCAAGGGTACTTAAGGAAAAGTGAAAGAATAGAGTAAAGATGCAGTGAGACTTTCCCGTGAGTGCTTTGTCCGTCACAATCTTATGACTTCCTGAAACAGAAGTGAACTATCACTTCAGTATTAACAGTCTTTGATGAGGTTTGTTTTTTTTTTTTCATCTGCTTAATTTAACCTGTTGCTTTTCTAATCTACACAAGCATTCAGTATCTCCACAGTGTCCTGTGGCAAGAAGCTCCATCAACCACTTCTGTGCAGTATGAATAAGCACTTAAATTTCCTATGATAGTAAATTCAGTAGATTCAGGTGATGAAGATATTTGCTAAACCTCATCTTCCTTCCCTATGGAAACTCTTGGCTCCTGTTTGCAGAGTGCTGCAGGGAGCAGCCCAGTGGGGAAAAAAAAAAATCCAACCTGCTGTTTTCTTGTTTTGTTCTTGGCAAGGCTGCATAGGGAGGGTCTAACTGGCTCCCCTCTGTGGTTGCAGGGTCTTGCTAGCCTCATTAGCTCCTGTTGGGTGATTAGGCTCCCCTGTGGAATTCTGGATTTGTTTGGAAGAAAAGCTGTCGTGTCACACAACGGGCAGGGTATTGACAACTACAGTTCCCAGTTGTCTGTTCTGAGCAGGGCACGTTCACAGTCCTGTGCACAGCGATAGAAGCATCCCAGTGTCTCAAAGTATTTTTCCCACAGAGGGTGACTTCCTTTGTGTCCGCCGAGGAAGTTTTCTTGTTCTTGAGAAACACTGGCTGTAACTATGGCAGGAATTCTCTTTCTGCTTGTGATTTCTCCCTACAGAATTTTCTCTGGACTCCTAAGGGGAACTCTACTTACAAAAATCATATCCTCATTCTAGGAGAAATCATCTCTTCGTAGGTTTTTTTACCCTAGGCCAATCTTGAAGGTGATTAGTCTGATACCAGGATAACTCTGCTGTGATAGCCCAAACAAAGGGATTCTGGTGATTGACAGTGAGCTAATGCCCAGCTCTTATTGCTGTGGGAGAAGACAAAGTCTGTGTATCTTTGTGTGCTCTTTTATGCCACATTTCCGTGAAGCTCGGAAATAAACGGGATCGTGCAGCGGTAAAACCAGCAAAACTGCTGCTGCCAGGTCTCTAAAAGACTAATCTGTAGGGCTTCCAGTCTGTGTTTTTACTGCTGACTAAAATAAGTTGGTTTGTGTAGGATGTAAGCAAAGCTTGATAAACACTCAGATGCTCTTCTGAGGGCTAATTTTACAGAGCCAGCCTGTCAAGTAGGAATGAGCATGTGTTTTAGAACTAAGCAGGGAATGAAGGTGAGGATGTGTTCCAAACAAGAGGGAAAACCTGAAGCTAACAGAGCTGACCAGGTCTTTGATCATGACTGAGCTGAGTCCATGCCTGGGACTCCATGTACAAATCGCTCCCAAATATGTAATTAGTCTTGGCTCTCTTGGGGTAGCTGCTATTGATCTGTCTCTTGATTTATCGCTTGAAAGGGGAAGTGCGGCTGTTTAACAAAAACCTGCTTCTCTGGAAGGGCTGCTCCTTGGTGTGATGAGGTGTGAGCTGTCTCTCTTCAGCTTCCAGAGCTAGAGAATTTAAATGTGTGTTGGCGTAGATCTGTCTCTGCTCCTTTTGTGGGCTGTCAGCATTGAAACGACCTGTGTTTGAACAGCACCATGGTTTGGGATCTCGTCTTTTATCAGTAAGCATAAAGCCAATGTTCTGTGGGTATGTTGGAGCTCAGAGGAATTTGCAGTAGGCCGTCAAGAAGGAGCACAGAGGAATTTGCAGTCGGCCTTCTTTCACTATCTCCTTCCCCATGGTAAGGAGATAGTGAAAGAAAATGTGTGCTTAGAAGTAAATCGAGGCAGCAGGCAGAACTTATAGGCCATGGTCGGGCTAAGGCCGAGCCTGGTGGATGAGGGTGATGCCGACAGTATGGCTTTTTGTGCGTGTGCCATGTCCTTGCCTGACTTTTCTACTCTCTGTAGCTTTTAGCTCTTTAGTCTATGGCTGACTGCCTTGCAACGATTGTCTGTATCACACGCGTGAAGTGTTTCTGGGGTCTTTGAGTTGAGTGCAAATTAAGTTCACTTTATCCAACTGCAGGAGAAAACAAAGTGATGGTGGGGCAAAGTCTCTTTGTCCATCAGACGTGTTTTTTGCTCAGCTGGAGTGAATTGTGTGCTAGTGCTGGGAGAGGCTGACAGGGGAAGGTCAGCCAGAACTCCCACAGAATTTGTCTTAATTAAAAATAATGATGATTAAACAGAAAAAACACCCAATCTAGCCCCTAAGGTTGTGGAGAAAATCATTCATGTTTGCGGGGTGAGTAACTGTGTTTTGCTGAGCCCTCAGGCACGTGCCTCCAGCTTTTCAACCTGCAAAAGGCAGCAGGTTAAGTCTCATTTACCCAATCTGGACATGAGTTGCACCCACTTCACAGAACTGCGTCTTAGACGTCTACCTGAGCGGCTCTGGAACCTGCAGTTAGTTATTGCTCAGAGAAAGAGTTCACAGCGTTGCGTACAGCTTTTAGGAGTCTAGTTCCATCTTCTCCAGTTCTGCAGCTTTCCTGAGTTTATTTTAATGGAGAGCTGATGGAATAGTCAAGAGAAAAGATGGGGCTTAGATGCTGAGCTACACAAGCAGCAATACTTCTTTTTCTGCAACTGTAAGCATGGGAGGCCTTTAGGCTTCTGACAGCAACACTCTCTGGGCTTCTTTGGGGGAAAAACTCTATTTCCTTAACTTGTGGAGAGTTAGCTCAGACCTTTTGCTGGTATTGGGAGTTTTAATCCAACCAGGATGTGTGTAACATTGCATAGTGAAGCTCGAGGAGAAAACTCCTTTGCAGTTGTGGTGCCCAGGACAGAGTGTGCCTCATAAACAGAGAATACTTCATGTTTAATCAGGCTTCAGCAATACTCTGTGTGTCACAAAACTGTTTAGTCTATATCTGCCTTTTTTTTCCCAGGCAGCTGTAAAATACATTTATTTAATATTAAAAGGCCTGAGCTAATTTCTTTTATTGCCTTCATTACTGAACAATAAAGATGCACTGTCCAACCCAAACATAATTACAGTTGGCAGGAATTCAGGTTTGTTGCAGAAGTGTTTTTGTTTGTGGGTTTACACGTCGCCTCCTTGATTGCTTTCTGCCAGAGTTTATTTAACTCCCTCAGCCTGGTTTTGATAAGCCAGTCTGACTGGTTGGACCTTGCGTGAGCATGAAGAAGGGAAGTTCTCTTGGCACTTGAGCCTGCTCTTGAGAGGGAGCAATTAGGACATAGTGTAGCATGCTAAATGAAAGTTCATTTTCTGCTTCTGCTCCCTCCCAGTAAGCCCCTTTGCATTAACCCACTGGGCACTGAGTCACATCTATCTGATGGTAGATTATTAAAGCTCGTGGTCTGGGGTAAAGATGTAAATGGTTACAGAGAGGATGTTGGCCACAGTCATGATAAATTGAGTAGATACCCTTTTAGTTTGGGGAGTTTCTGCAAAATTTAAGCAGGGAATTTGTGGTCCCACGGTTCAGAAGGAGCCAAAGTAAGAGTTCAGGAGTTCCCCACCTCAGGTTAGCAGAGGATGTGTCCCAACAAACTGTTTGGAGAGATCCTGACCTCAGGTCACTCATTCCAAGTCCTCCCTCAAGCTTGAAAAACAAGCCCTGCTGAAGTAGCAGGACTATGAATGGGAAAGGGGCAGAGCCGGGCCTTGCGTGACTCCGGAGGCTAAGAGGGTGTGTGAACACAGGGCAGGTGCGTGACTGGGGTGACGGGCTTAGGATTATTAGTGGCTTATGACTCCAAATGTTCGGCGGCTGCTATCAGAAGTTACTTTGATAATGTGCCCGCTTGCATGCGCGCTGCTGGTAACGAAGGACCATTAGCCGAGGTCGCTTAATCGCCGGTTAGCATGCAAGGTCGAGCGGTTGGACACGTTCGGGCCCTCTGGACCTACAAAGCACTAGCCGCTGAGGTTACGAATGAAGGCCAAAAGGGTTCAGCGGGATCTGCTCTGCGACATTTCACTGTTCCCCTGCAGGAATGCCTCCTCTTTGATTCTAAAAGCCTCAAGATGTACAAAACCTGCCATTTCCGCTGTAGCTTGGCTGAGTGGTTTGTGACTGGGGCACCCTGGGGAAACAGAAGAGTACAAATTATTCCCCCCCCCCATTAAAATACCTGCTGCTTTTCTCATTTGAATGTGACGCTTGTTATAACCGGTTCTTATGTTCTTTTTGTCTGCAAAAGAGCCTGAGCTCGCAAGTAACTGTCACATTTCCTCTCTGAGCGGATGTCTCCGCCATGGCTGTTGCCCTTTGAGCTCTCCTCGCTGCAGAGCATTTTCACTGTGCCGTGTCGTGTTCCCACGACTCTCTCCCGTTAATGTAGGTGCTCTCAGCCCTGCCTGGCTGCGATCAGCGCCCGGGTGGCTGCCGGCGCCCCATGTTCAGAGGTGGAGTGGCTAATGGGAGTCCTGGACCTTTTAGCCTCGTGGTGCCAGACTCCAGCATTCCTTCTCTGCCTGTCCCAGAGGAGGAACTAATAGTAAATTCACCTCTCTGAGGCAAGCTCTGCTGGGATACACTTGTTTAGCTGGGAGCAGAGCTTAGGAACAATGTGAACAGAAGGAGCTGAGAGCTTCCTTTCCTGGCAGCTGTGGCCACCTCATCTGGGGAGGGAATTAAGCTGTGCTGCTCCTGACCTAGGAGACAGTTAACAACATCCAGGCCTCACAGGAGGGTGTTTCAATGGATGAAAAGCTCACATAGGTGAGCTGTATTTATTTCCAGGGGAGTTTACAGCTGTTACTGCAGGGTATATTTCTGTGCAGCCAGGGCTAGCTTTGCCTGCTCGGAGAAGGCAACTCTAAAGAAATGGCCAGAACAATTCTTTTGGTTTGTGTTTCTCTTTGCTGATTCCAGGAGAGCTCACTGTAGAAGTGAGTGGGAAGAATTTTACTGATGCCTTCTGCAGGCGCTGTTCTAGGCACGTAACAAAATCTCTCTTGTTTGTTTTTCACTGATCCACGTGCTGGAGTGTTTTCTGGCTCACAGACCGGGCTGTCAAAACTGTCTGAGAAGTATTTTTCATTGTATCATGATTCAGGTTTGGTGTCTGAAGCTAGACCTTCTGGCACAGCACAGCACAATTCAGGCTGGGAGGACACCCACCTTGTCTAGTTTTGTTGGGATAGATGGGTTAGGGGCTGGAAGGTTGGGGCTTGTCGCTGCTAATGTCAGGAGGCATAATGCATCCAGGCTTTTTTGGATGCAAAATATGGGTCACAGCTTCTCTCCTGACTTTCTCAGTGGTTAGGAACACTTATATCTGTGGGTTAAAGCACTGGTGGCCTGGAGACCTTTAAGAAAGAACCTGATATTCCATCTGTAAGTCAAAAAAGGCTTCCTCAAGTTGCTAAAATTGCCAGCTGCCTGCTGAATTTTGGTGAGAACATATTATTTCAAGCCCAGCAGTCGTGTTTAGCTGCCTCTGCTTCACTCAGCTGACTCCAGTGTGCTAGTTTGGATTCATTTGATAGTCTCGGAAGGAACCTGGGTTACTGGGTTAAGCAGACCCTTGGTAACAGCTAAAGAGCCTTTTCACTGTCATGGCCTCTCAGTTTTACCAGTCTGCAGCGTTCTGGAAAAGTCTCTGATTTATACCCATTTCTGTCTCCCTCCCTCTCCTCTTTCTGCACCCCAGACTCTGGGCTCGTCGTTCCAAGCGTGTCTTACGAGCTTCACAAGAAGCTGCTCTCGGTTGCCGAGAAGCACGGGCTGACTCTGGAGCGGAGGCTGGAGATGACGGGAGTGTGCGCCAGTCAGATGGCCCTGAGCCTCCTCGGGGGACCCAACAGGTAAAAAGCCCTTCCCTAGCTTGTGTATCAGCCTGTTGCCAAATAATCGTGCAAACCGACGTGAAGCTCAAGCTCCTGAAGCGGGAGGAGGACTTGTAGGACTTCACCAGGACCTGACTGTTTGATGGAGAGTAGTAAGTGACAACATACCGGGCAGCTGAAAATCCTACTGTAAGCCACCCTCGATGGCTTGCAGGCCATTTAAATAAATCACCTTCATTTCACAGTTGATGAGGCTTAGGGCGTAGAAACTGTTTCTCTTCTTTTTTATTTTTTTTTTTTAACCGTGGCTCTGCTTACGGGTAAGTCCCCCTATATTTTTAAGGTTGTATCATTAGCTTCGCAGTAACATCAGAGGGGCAGAGAAAAAACCCTCCTGACAGGAAGGTAAAAACCACCCAACTCTCAGGGTTGCTTTGAAAGCACAAGTTGGCATTGTTGATGGGCCAGGATAGACGGGGACCTTGTGCTCTCTGCTGGGAGTGCAAGGAAGCCTGGAAGGGAACCTGCAAGCAAAGCAGCTCTTGGGTGTCAGTGCCACAAAAGGATGTGGGTTCCTTCTTCGGAGCTGACGGAAGATGTGCAAAACACCTGTCAATTTGCATTTGGATGAATTTATTTTTTTCTCTGTCTTTCTCTTGCAAGGTAAGAGATTCTAGGGTTTTAACAGTCTCCTTTTGTCTGCGCTTTAGGCTGAACCCGAAGAACGTGCATCAGCGGCCCACGGTAGCCCTGCTGTGCGGCCCCCATGTGAAGGGGGCCCAGGGCATCAGCTGCGGACGGCACCTCTCCAACCATGATGTCCACGTCATCCTTTTTCTCCCCAACTTTGTCAAGATGCTGGAATCCATCACCAACGAGCTGAACCTTTTCAGCAAAACACAAGGGCAGCAGGTCTCCAGCGTCAAAGGTAAGTGACTGAGGAGTGATCTGCTCTGCCACCCTCAGACACAGTGCTTGCCCGGTCCAGTGGCACCATCTAGCGGCACCACCACAGGCAGGTGGTGGTGGGAGGCTGTCAGGACAGCAGAAAGCTTCAACAGTGGGCTAGTTGTGCTGGTGCAGATGTTTCCTGTGTGAACAAATACGGAAGAGCTGCCGTCTGGATGTGAGTCAGACCAGCCGTTCATGTAGGATAAGGACCTGCTTTGTTCAGCACATCGAAACTGCAAGTAAATGAGCATCCAACTGCTGCTTCCAGCCAAGCCAACAGCTTTGCTGAGCTAGTCCCAGCAGCTGTCAATGTCCAGGTCTCTTAGAATGCCCTAGAATAAACTGGTGCTCCCTCTTCCAGAGCACAGTTCTTGTGGGAAGTAGCTGGGGGACCTGGGGTTGTTCAGCCTGGAGAAAAGGAGTTTCAGGGGAGACCTTCTCACTCTCAACAACTCCCTGACAGGAGTTTGGAGCCAGGTGCGGTTGGTCTCTTCTCCCAAGGAACAAGTGCCAGGACAAGAGGAACTGGCCTCAAGTTGCACCAGGGAAGGTTTAGGTTGGACATGAGGAACAATTTCTTCCCTGCAAAGGCTATCAAAGCCTGGCCCAGGCCAGCGATGAAGTTGTCATCCCTGGAGGGGTTTCCAAGCCATGGAGATGCAGTGCTGAGGGACGTGGTTTAGTGGTGCCCTGGCAGTGCTGAGTTGACAGTTGGACTCAATGAGATTAAAGGTCTTTTCCAAGCTAAAATGATTCTATGAGAGCTGGCTTCTGTTTGTTATTCCTCCAGTGGTATTTTCAAACCTGGCTCATTTAAACTTCTTGGGAAGTTTAAAAAAACCAAACTTCCTAAACCTGGTAATTAGGACGCTGCTCAGTGTTCTGTGCTGTGGCAGGGTGAGGGTGGAAGGGTGAGGGCTGTGTTGCTCTGGCTGAGCTCCTCGCCTGGTAGAAAAAGACAAAAGATCTCGCACAAGGAGGTTGTGGTCCCTCGGGGAAGGGGAATGCAGCAGATGTGCTACAGAGCAGGTGAGTGCAGCAAGACCACTGGAGCAGGCAGCAGGGCAGCACACGGGCTGTCTTTCCGTAGCGGAGGGAGTTGGTGTGTTCCAGGAAACCATCCCTTTTTCCAGCTCGCGGGATAGAAACCAGTCCTTTTGTAATGGAGAGAGAGCAGCGCTGCTGCCCTGCGCTGCTGAGCCAGCTCAGCCATGGCCTCTGGGGCTGCTGCGGTGCTGACCACTCGATGAGATTGGTACTGGAGAGTCTGTGAACGTTTTCCAGAGTGCTAAAGAGCTTTTAAATATCGGTGTCGGTGTCTTTTGCAGAAGGACAGCAGTAAGAGCAGGTAAGGCCGGACTGCGTGCGACGCGGCTGTGACAAATGAAATGTGTGCTGGCAACATGAGGAGGGAAGGCCCTGAGCCTTAGTTCGTGGTTTTGGGTAGGTCCTTGGCACTTAACGATGTCCATGTTTCTTTCAGATCTCCCTGACACCCCCGTTGACCTAGTGATCAACTGCCTGGATTGTCACGAAAATGCCTTTTTGCGAGATCAGCCTTGGTACAAAGCGGTTGTGGACTGGGCCAACCAGAACAGGGCACCTGTCCTCAGCATAGACCCTCCGATCAATGAAATGGAGCAGGGCATCGATGCCAAGTGGTCGCTGGCCTTGGGCCTGCCCCTGCCCCTGGGTGAGAGGGCAGGACGCGTATACCTCTGTGACATTGGCATTCCCCAGAAAGTCTTTCAGGAAGTGGGGATAAACTACCACTCGCCCTTCGGCTGCAAATTTGTCATCCCCCTGCACTCCACTTAGAGCCCAGCCAGCCACATGGCTCTGAAGAGAGAGAAGGGAGGAGGAGGAGGAGATCTGTCAAAGAAGCTGTCCAGTGGATCCTGACTAGTAAACTCGTGACGCCTTAAGGATGTGAAGTTCTGGAGAGTTTTCCTTCCAGAAGAAATGTTGTGTATTTAAGAAAAAAAAAATAAGCAAAAAAAGAATAATCATAAAATGAAACAAATGAGGTTAAAAAAAGAAGGAAGCGAATGTTCCTGCAAAGCTGTTTTCATTCTCTTGTGCCATTGTATGAAGGAACGGGCAGGAAGATGGTGTCTGTCCCTGGTGAAAGCAGCTGCTGGTGCCGGGACCTGGCTGGGAGGCTGTTTAATGAGGGGGTGTACATGGAGGTGGGACAAGTGACAGGTGGGCTGGAAATTTGAGATGTGTGTCTGTCCTGCCCGGCTGATAGACCCTGCAAGGGTGTCCTGGTGGAAACAGTCCCCTGTGATTGTGTAGGAATACCTTCTGCTGCAGTTATTCCAGGATGGGGGGGGGTGTTTCTGGTTTCATTCTCTTGTTCCTTTGGATTTCCCCCTCCCCTGGTTTTGGTTTCTGTCTTGGAAAGCTTATGTCAAGAGCCAGGAGCTCTCAGGTCGCATGTGCTCTGGGAACCCTAATGTCCTCAGCTAGGCCTTCACTTATATCCTCTGTTGGCTTTTTGTTTGTTCGCTTAGTGGATGAGGCCCAGCTCTGAAGGAGTGTTTTGGAAAAGAACTTTTCCAGGATAGTTGTGGTTTGGTTTGGTTATTTCTTCTTTTTCTTTCTTTCTGGCACAGCGAGTGCCTGGATCAGGGAAAGCAATAGTGAAACAGGGCAGTGTCACATGGAGTTTGTTTACAGTGCAGGTGATGTTTGGGTAAGTTCCCCCAAGTGCTTCCAGTATTGCTCCTACACTCTATGCGGTTTGGGAAGTAGGTCATGGATCTGCTCGTTCCCTGCATAGGGCGTGGGCTTGTGTGTGTGCACCCATGTGCTGGGAACCAATTTGAAGCAGGACTTGGGTCCTCAGCCCACACGGTCCTGTGTGCCTGCAGGAGATGGCAGCGCCTTGAGTGTGAGCTGCTCTTCTGGTACCTTCCCCATCCCCAGAGCTCCTGCAGGTCCCTCAGCCTTGTGCAGACCCTGTGCTGGCAGCTGCCATTGCTCCAGAGGTTCAAACAAGGCCTTTTCTCCAGGGGAGATGGATCCCTTCTGAGGCTGAAGTGCGTGGACGTGTGGAAATGGTCACCTGCTGCTGTAGCTGCTCTGAGCAGGTTGAGTCCCATTTCGCAAACCTTTTGACCCACTTGGTGCTCCCAGGGGTGAGGATTTATGGCTCGGGCGCTTGCGTTTGCCCTTCATCTGCTTAGAGCAAAGGCCGAGTGTAGCAAAGGAGGGAAGAGACTTCTCCATTTGAAAAGTTGTAACTGAGTAATTAATCTTGCCTGGAAGTGACAGGGGAGGACCCAGCCTGTAGGACAGGAGACTGGCGAGTGCTGGGCTCCCCCCACCCAGCCACCTTGAGGCCTCTTCCCCGGCCAACCCACCTGCACCTTGTGCATCTACCTCAGCAGGACGTGGCTGGACCCCAGGCTCCCCTGAGCTTCTCTCCCTGACGAGAGCTGGACGATGGCACCACAGCCACTTAGCACTCACTCACCAAGCTGTGGTTCTGACTGGGCCGCACTGGCCAGGGAGAGCAGCACGGCTGGGCAGTTAAATCACAAACTCGCGGCTTCCCTCTGCCGTTCTTATTTCTTGGGCTGTTTGAGCTACACCTGAATCCTGAGCCAGGCAGAGGAGCAGCGGCTGGGTTAAAAAGGTGACCGCTGCTGTTGCACAGTGTTAGCTTTAGGCTCTTTCTTTTCACTTCCCTCCCTCAAGACACCTGCTACAAGAACTTGCTGTCTCCATTTCTGCTTTCCTCGAGCCAGGCTGCAGGCTTCTCTTCTAGGTTTGGTCGTTCACCTGTAGATTGTACATGCTGAACAGGAATGGCGTAGAAATAGTCAAGGTGTCATCGCAGAGTCATGTTCTGCCTCTGTGCCACTGGCTAAAGTTACGTGCCCAGAGGGGCACTGAACCAGGTAAAGGTGTTTTTTGGCAGGGATCAGGCCTGGACTTGCTGCTGTGTAGCTCCAGGAAGCACCAAGGCCCTGGGCAGCAATAAGATTCCCTGCATTTAAGCAAAAAAAAAAACCAAACCAAAACCAACCTTAAACAATTCAAGTGAGCAGTGTTGCACAAGAGGGTACAAACCCGCACAAGAGGGTACAAACCCTCACAAAAGGGACTCCCAGTCCCTACCAGTGCAGTGTTCAGGGCCCAGCAAGCAGCCTGGGGCTGTTTGGCAGTGAACCTTCATAGCATGCTCGCTCTGGGGAGACGAGGGATTGGGCTACTTTCCCTTCACTACAGAGGAAGTACTGGCCTCACCCATCTTAAATGCATCTTAAGTGCACGTGTGATGTCTTCTGAAGCACTTGGGAGACCCAGAAAGGGGTCAGGGTCCCTTCCTCTCCCCCTTCCCCCAACATTGCCAGAGTTAATTCAAAGACCAGAACACTTTTTCCAGCCGTGTTTGAGATTAGTTTCTACCCACAACCTTAACCATCATCATAGGAACTGCCTGCAACTGCTGCTCTGGTCACTGACATGTGAAGATCACTGCACTGTGTCACTGCTTGATATTCCATTTGTGACCTGATGTTTGTAATGACTAATTCCTGCCGCTACCGGGGGTTGTCCTGAAATAAAGTGCAACTATTCACGTGTGCTAGTCGTGTGCAGCTATTTATTTGTCCGCTGTCGTTCTAGAGCCTGGCACCACAGCTGGAGCAAGGGCAGGGAGAGTTCTGTCCACTCACCCTCACTTTTTGCCCTCCAGTGAAACAAAGATTCCTGCTACTTAGTTTCCAGTTAATTTTTCAACACCTCCATCTTCCTTTCCAGAAAAGGCAAAGCTGGGAGCAAGGGAACCCTACACTTGCCTACAAGGGAAGTAGCAAACAATAAGAAACACTTTATTTTAACTTTACAACATATAAATAGACAAATCTGTGCTTTCCGATGTAGCTTTTCTTCCCCTCCCCAGGGTCCTTGTCCCAGCGCCCCAGCCCTTCTGAACTCTGAGATGAGAGCAGGAGGGGCTGAACCGCAGAGGCCGGACCGATCCCGTATGTACAAATCCAGCAGGTAGCGCACCCTCCCCAGCTGTCATCTGCTCAGGTCCCGGCTGGCGCCTCGCCCACACAGCATCCTTTCCTCTGCGGAGAGGCCAGCGAAAAAGGGATGCAGGAGGGCTTCTGAGAAGGTGATCCTTCGCGAAGGGTCAAATTCTAACATCCTCCTCATCAAATCAAAGAGCTGTGTGTGCTCCACCGAGTCGTGCAGCATGTAAGTCTGAAAGAGAAGGGTGGAGGGGGGACACACAGAGATGGGTGTAATGCTCTGGTAGGACAGGGACTGAACCTTTCCTGCTTCAGCCAGGCCAATAAACTTCTGTTCTTGAGAGTCTGAGGCTCTGTGAGGGAAATTCCTATGCCTAAACCCCACAGTTCAGCCTCTGCCAGCACCTACCCGCAAGGGCTTGCAGTTCTCTTGGACGTATCTCCCATCGGACGTGTTCTCATCCCATACCAGGTTCCCGTTATGGAAATATTTTTGTTTCCTGCGAAGGAAAGGTTGGTGTTGAGGAAGGCTACTCCTGGCACAATACTTCCAGCAAGTCTCCCACAGCTACACCAATATAGGTGAGACCCTATATAGGTGTGAGTGGACTGTCTTGAGTTCTGGAAGAGGTTCTTACCGAGTTTTGTGGATCATGTGAGATGGAATCGGCCCAAGGATTTTTTCCATCATGACCAGATGCTCGCGATTCTCATGGGTCTGCAAAGGAAAAGAGAAATGGTGAATTAATTCAGAACTTGGGAGATGAGATAGTCAAAGATCTGTCCCCTCTACGAGTGCATAGAAGAAAAGACCAGCCTCCATCAGTAATGATGTAGGTCCTCCACCTCTGCTTCCTCTCTTCATTTTTCTGTTCTTCACAGGCACAGTGAATCAATCAGAACCTTGTCCTTCCAGCTGTGAATTTTCCTGGCCTCATTTTTCAACTCGGCTCCTAATTTTTAGTTCCTGATCTGCGTATCCCTTCCCTTCCCCACTGTTTCAGCCCTTCCAGACATTAAGGATTCTCAGGGTACAATGGCTCTTACAAGAATCGTACCTGGAAGAGCGTGAAGCCACGGTAGTACTCAAACAGAATGCAGCCAGTACTCCAGACATCGCACGGCTGTGCCCAGCCCAGCTCTGCAAAGAGAATCAAGTTAACTCTGCCCTCTCAACATTTCCCACCAGATTCTTACTAGTTCCCTGCTGATGCTGCAGGGATTCCATGCAGACAGACCTAGAAGTCATCTGTGTGCTTTCTAGTGCTCTGGGCTAGCCGGAGGACTGTCAAGCCTCCCCCACATGAACTGCTGTGCTTCCTCTAGAGAGCATCCCTGAGGCAAGTGCCCCACCACCACCCAGCTGAGACTCCTGAAATGCCAGCAGCACTCACCCAGAATCACTTCTGGTGGACGGTAGTGCCGGGTGGCCACGATGGTGGTGTGGTGCTCATGATCGAAGGTGGCACTCCCAAAATCTGCCACACGGATGCTCGTGTTCCGAATGGACTTCTCCTGACAACTCTGCAAGCAAACAAGAAGTCCTCAGTGCTTCTAGGAGCTGGTTCAGAATTAAGCTAGGCTTTGAGGGGATCCCACCTGACCCCAGAACTGCCATGGCCATGCTACTCATCAGGATTGTAACTGGGAGGCTCTGAACTTTTTACATCTCAGGCTGGTATTACTGAAAGTCACTGAACACTCTACTTCATGGGCTGGAGCCACTGAAGCAGCCTTGTAGCTTTTAGAAGACATGGGAGAAAGAAAAGTCCCAGCTTCCAGTTTGTTCCCACCAAACAAACCTTTTAAGGTGCTGTGGGGCAAGTACAAAAGAGGGAAGACCCAATTTCTGCAGGGAGGGCAAGGCCAGTTATTGCTGATCTATCTGTTCACTTCCCTTTTGGATGTAACCCACCTTTTTCTCATTGTACAGTGTGTCAAAATCCGAGTTGACAAACAAGATGTTCTCTGGCTTGAGGTCAGTGTGAGTCAGCTGGTTGTCGTGTAAAACTGCACATGTGGTGAAGAAGTGAGAGAAAAAAAACATACATAAGAATCACATGCTGAAGCACCCAGACAGCTCTGCCCATCCAAGCACCTAGTCACCTCCTGTGCTCCCTCCCAACCCATTCTGGTAAGACATCGTCTCCCAGTAAGCCCAGCCCTGCGTAACTTACACCTCAAGGCATGGCAGAGCTGATAGGCCATGTGCCGGATCTGAGGGAGAGGGTACGGCTGGAAGTTGTTCTCCTTTAGGAACTCAAAAGTGTTCTTGCCCAGAAGCTCAAAGGCAATGCACATGTGGCCATGGAAGTTGAACCAGTCTGACATCAGGACACACAAGCTGTGCGGAGAGAAAGATGGAAGGATTAACTGTGGTTCAGGGGCTCCACTGAACAGTCACTCTCCCTGTTCCTGGCTACTTTAGAACTGGTTGGTGAGCAGAAGCTCTAAGCCAGCTGACTCAGAAGCACCGTAATGCCTTGGTGTACAGCAGAGACACCCCCACCCCACTCTGCTCTGCCACCTTTAGCGAGACACCTCCAATTCCAGTGGGACGAGGCAGCAGCTTGTTGTTTTTGAAGTTCTGGTTCATTTTTCCTCACTATGACTTGGCACATCAGTTGTTAAGAGTTTTACATTCAGTAGAACTAAAGGTGGAATGAGACAGGTTTTGCCCTGTGTTCCCATCCCCAGCCCCACATTTCTCTGGATATCGCCCAAGCAGACCACTTTGTCTGTACTGACTACTCAGGAGTCTTGTAGGAACTTACAATTTGTTCTCCTTGTCTTTCTCTTTGATTTTCTTCAGGACATTAATTTCCAGCCTGGCCGCTTCTCGGTACTTGCCAACATTTTTTATGATCTTCAGTGCCACCTGAGATTTGCCTCTGTAAGGGAAGAGAGACCAAAGGATGGAGTCAGAGAAAAAGCCCACATACACACCTCCTCAGGCCAGAGAGCAAGGGCTCATCCCTGTCACTCCAGTCATGGTTTCAGGTGTTGGAAAAAAAGAAAAGCTGTCAAAAGGTTTACGCTGCTGGACCAGTAGTTAACGGGGAGGGAAAGGCTTTTGCTGGGTAATGCTCCAAAGAGAGGTGCAGGCAGCTCTGCAAGCATGCTGTGTCCTGACAGAGCCCGCCACCCATCCAGCAGCCTCCTCCCCTGTCCAGCTGTGCCCAAGAGGTTTCTGAGGAGGCAGGAGACCCCAGCAGCTCCTATACTAAGCTGACCCCACTACTCATGAGTCAGACAAAAGTTCAGGAAGAGACAGGGGTCAAGTGACATCACAGGAGAGGTTGAAAAAAATAATAGAGAAGTATCCTGGGGGATTAAGAAGTCACTTGTCTCCACCGCCTGGCCTGGCCCCTCACTGCCTCTGCTGAAGGCCTCAGCCATGGAACAAACTCCCCCGCTTCCCTTAATACATTGGCCTGCAAACTCAGGGCGGGCTAAGGTGTGAGCCCGGCCCCTTTGACCACAGAGACAAGTGGAAGGTGACAAGAGTTTGGTCCAGCAGAGTCCCAGATAAAAGCGGCAGTGTTAATCCTGCTGCACACCTGGGCTTGCTGCACAAGGGACAGATAAGTGAATTACCTGGGGGGGAAAGATGCCCACCTGGCATGGTCCACACACTCCACCACTTTGCCGAAAGTGCCTTCACCAAGGCTGCCGACAATTTCATCTAGGAGAGAAAACAGGAGCGGATGTGAACTTCAGAGGCTTGGCAAGAGCTGAGGTCCTGCAATTTCACATCAATACAATGTCAAAGCAAAAAACGTCTCTCACTGCTACGCTCTTTAAAACTCAAGTGTCTATTGTCTGCCTCAGGCAATTTACTGCTCAGTCCATTTATAAGCAATAAAACACTAGAGACCCCTCCAGTACAATACGAGAGATCTCGTCTAACATGGGGATAGAAAGTAGAGAGGTAAAGTTTTACGAAAGGTGGCTGTACATCGCTCTTGAAGCCAATCGCCGATCCTGCACACCAGGTGACCTTCCTTGTCATCTTCCACGCTCCTGCTGCGCTTACTGCTCTGTTGGCTTCTCTGTACACACCGCCCCCCGAAACGGCATACGACCGAGCGGCAGCATTGGGTTGTCATTCAAAGGTGGAGGTGACGGTGCGTCGGTGGATGGATTTTCCAGATCCCAGCATTTCATAAGGCACACAGCATATATAACGATAGGGATATTGCAAGGGACACGTCAAGACACAAACTAACTTCAAAACAGAAAAGTCATCAACAGCTACAGGTATGTAAAGAAAACGCTCTCATTAGCTGCCGCCTCTCAGGCGGGAACGTGCCCCCTCTTCTCGGGAGGGAAGCAGCAGCTGGGGAGCTCTGGGGTTAAGGTGGCTTTGGCGTGGCACCACCATTCCCCACGGAGGAGGAGCTTGCCCTGCAGCACCAGAGGATGCTGCCAGAGGCACGAGAAGAAGAAGGGTTTTGCCAAAAGAAAGTCATTTTCTCTGCTGGCAAGTGTGATGAAGCTGTCAGTTTGGACAAGTTGTCCAGTAGAAGCCAGAGTAGCAGTTATCCCTCCAGGTAACCTGCTCTTTGGTACTTCAGTGAATAGATCACCAGGCCTGCCCTGGCTGCAAACCAGCCCTTCCCTTCTTGACAGAACCAGCTACCGCACTGACCCTAAATCCACACATCTGACTGGCTGCAAACAGACCTGGTGTTGTACATCAGCCTTGGGATGACATTTTCAGCCTGGGAGAACTTTAGGAAGGGGAGAGTTAAAAGTGATGTCCCAGGAAGCATTTCACTCCATTTCAGCCATCCCCTGAAGGCAGGAGGCCACCTTCAGCCCTGCTACTGCTGGCTTCTACTGGAAAACCAGGCGAACATTCCTGAGAGGAGCCAGGTTCCACAAAGCAAGCTGCCCGAGTTCCTCACCTTTTGCTATTCAGCCTTAACAATAGTTACAATCTCTACAGCCAAGGAATTTAATACAAAGCTCTACATTTCCATGCCCGAGCTTCTAACAGACTTCTCTTCTGTGCCCCTCACCCCCCAGCTAGGCCAAGCTACCATCAAGCCCCAGAAAGGTAAGTGGAGGAGAAGGCAGAGACAGTTGAGACTGCTGTGAGGCTTCCATGGCTTCAGCTCACGCTAGCCCAGACCTCCACACCGTTACCATCACACGCACACACGCAAACCGCACTGGAGCATTCTCGGCCTAACCCTGGCTCGCTCTAAAACTCAAATTAAAAGGTCAACTGGAAAGAAATAAAAGGAGGAAAGCAACAGACCATCAGAAGTTCCCAGCCATGCAGATATCCACTAATAACTGCAGGGATCAGGACTCGGTCATTTAGATATAATAGCATTTAAATGCGACAAATGTGTGAGAGATGGAAACGTTCCTGACAGGAGAGCAGCAGTGAAGCAGAGACATCTGGTCTGGTACCTCACCACGCTTTCAGGGTATTCCCGGTCCCAGGACCAGCCTTCCCACCCAGTGCCAAATATTTCTTGTTAAACCTTGAGAGGAATCCTACATTTCGGGGTGGAAAACAGGGACGTTTTCAGAGGAGCTGAAGGACACTTGTGTGGAACTGGGCAAAGAGGACACATGCGTATCCTCAGGAGGTGGAAGCCTTTCTCTAAGTGCAGCAGGACAGGGGTGAATAACCCCAGGGGAGAACCCGGATGACCAATCCCGCGGGATCGCAGCACAAAAATCGAATGGAGATGCCTCTGCAGGAGCGCTCCCCACCACTGCTGCATCCCCAAACACCCCTGAGAAGCAGCCATACACAGGAGCAGAGCCCCGGCTGCATACAAACCCGGCCAGTGCCCGATCCCCAGCAGCCAGGCTGGCCCACGGCCAAGGCTCGCCCTTGACAGCCTGTCACGTGTGCGCCATTAGAAGCTTTCCCTGATCCCCAACCCGTCCGTAAAAACTACAGCTTAGTTTCCTCGCATATTAAGGCTACAGGGGCTGGACTGGTAAAAACCAATAGCTACAAACACTTCCCGCTTAACAAGACACAGATTTTAGACTTGTACATTCCACATAATGAAAACAAACACACAAAAAAAAAAAATAAATGAAGGGGGGGATTAGAGGTACTCACCCAGAGTGTTCAGAGCTGAAAGGAGGTAAGAACGGTTAAAACCCTGACCCATCCTGAGCTCATTCTGGATGCTACTCACCGAGGAGGCACTGCTACAAGACCTGGTCCTGCGTTTCCGGCAGTAATGCGGATACTTCTTCAGACGGTGCTGCTCTCGGCCTCGGGATCGCCGCCAGTTTCGCGAGCGGGTCGAGTAATAGTCCTCTCCAAAAGACGGGCTGCGGTCTTCGAATCTGTAGGCGTCGCTGTCCCGCCTGTACCTCCTGTGATAAGGCATCCTGTCATGGCTGGAGCACAAATGAGGACACGTTTATGAGCCTGGAAAAGCACCAAAGGCCAACTCCTGCTGAAAGCTAAGTGCCTTTGCTCCTGGAAGGGAAACAGCAGCCAGTGGCCTAGCCTCAAACTACCCCCACTGCGACTCAAACGCTGACTGCTTTTGAAGGAAAAGGAGAACATTTGCAAGAGAAAATAGCGTGATGCTCCCATGTTTCAAGGAGCTGGGGGAAACCACCCACTGGAAGCTCGATCTGAGCCACCTCTGCCACCATACGCCAGTGTTTTTCTAAGACTGTTTCTCCTCGCCCAGGAAGATTCTTAAGCAAAGGAGAACTGAAGGCAGCACTGGCGCTCTAGTTGTCACCCCAGGGAGGACTGGAGTCCCCTGAACGCCAAGCCCTCGGTGTGTACACACACACACACCATCTCAACAGGTTATTAGCAACAGTTAGAAGGTCAGATCGGTGCTGCCACTGGGAGCAGTGGCTTCACCCACCAAGACCTCACTGCAGCTACTTCAGGCCTGGAACAGGAACTTTTGTTGTTTGCGTCTCTCTGTTTTGGCACCAATTAGCGCTCTTGACGACAGCTTAACAGGATATGTGTGTGATGGTTCATCTCATCTTAGGTCAAGAATAAAATTTCTAGCTGCTTGCCAGGATAGCAGAGGCTCTAGGTCACCGCTGAACTATCCAAAACACCAAAAAACCACACAGCTCTGTTCCAACACTGATACTCAGCTCCAAACACACCTCTGTGAATCTCAGATGTGTATTTTTAAGATACAGGAGATTCAGAGATGACAGTCTAAAATACAGAGGAGACCAGCGAAGCCATGAGAGGCTCATAGTCCGAGAAGGTTTTCACCTGGCAAATGCCTGGTTTCACCCAAATCCATCCTATATAACCCATCAGATGAAAGACTGGGAAAGGCCATCATGCGCGTCAGCTGTATTTCACAATCTGCTTCCTTCAAGTAAACAAAAGCCAGACTCAGGAGAGAAATTAGCCTGTAGAGCATTTTAAAGGTGATCTCAGATCCCTTCTGGCTGCACCTGTCCTGTTCGACCAGTGGAACTGCACCGGCTCACAGTACCACAGAGCAGCCAGGACTGCCAGCCTATTTCAGCCACACACTGTGACATGTCAGCACGCGGCTCCCACCTCTATTCCAGAAGCCTCGCCGCGGCTCCTGTGATCAGAGGCCTTACCCACCCCGCTTCCAGCAGCTAATTGTTCCTGTGGAAATGCTGAACAAAGAGAGGATCAAAGGTAAAATCCAGAGCCGAGGCAGAAAAGATCAGCTAGTGTGCTCAGATCCTTTCTGACAGCATAGGTGAGGGCATTGTTACTTTAAATCTGGCCTGTAAGACTTTCAGAAGGAAGCGGGTTGACAGGAGGGAAAGACTTTAATGCTTGAAGTGGGAAATACGATTCCAGGGCAGGCCGTTCACCCTCATTAAAGACGTCGCTTTGGGAAGGATTTTTAGCTAGATGCAGAGGCAGAAATGCGTAAGGGGAGGGACACACGCACACAATTAAGCCCTTTACTTCCAGCCCTAGGATTTACAGGTTTAAAGCTGATCTGCAGTCAGGAAATGAAAGCTTCCACTGCTCGGTGCTCACTCTGAAACATGCTCAGAATCGAGGACGGAGGTTTATTAGATAACCAGATCCGCTCACTCCCCACCGCCAAACCCACTCCTACCTTCTCGATCGAGATCTCCTGGCGAGATCCCTCCGGGGTGGGTATCGCAGCCTCCCCTCGTAGTAGTCTCTGCTTCGAGACCTCTTCCTCTTCCACCGGTGCCCCAGGTAGCTCTCTTGCTCCGGGGACCGGTATCTCTTGCAGTGATGCATCTGAGGAGACAACAGGTTTCCGACTCTTAATCCCCTCGGTGCTTCACCGGCTCTCTGGCAGCGGCAGGGTCCTTCCCGCCCCATCGGGCTCCCGGACCCGAAGGGGTGCCGGGGTCACGGTGCAAGCGGGATGCCGGTCTCGAGATTTAAAGCCGGAGGCCTCCCTCCGGGAAGCGGTGCCTTTCTAAGGTCATTACCGGTTACTTCCCCGCTGCCCCCCGCAACAGCCCGGGTACGAACCGTCCACACCGCCCCCGGCCCGCGGCCGCGCAACCTTTTGGCAAAGGGTGCCCGCGGGATGGGCACCGGAGACCTCGGGGCCGCGGCGGAGGCTGCCCGCACCGGGGCGCGATCCCCTCCGGAGCTACGCGTACTGCACTGGGCCGCCGCGCCTGGGCCCGGGCCCGGGCCCGAGCCGCTCCCGCTCCCCTACCCCTGGCTCCTCCGGAGGCGCTTCCGGCCACCCCCGCCGAGCGCCCCCAGCCCCGCGCCGCCGCTCACCGCAATCTCCGCGCCCCTCCAGCCGCGCTCGGCGGCTGCGGCCTGGCCCGGCCCGGCCCGGCCCCACCGGCCCAGCAGCTCCGCCGCTTCCCACTTCCGCTTCCGGCGCCTCCCCGGCCGGGCCGGCTCCGCCCCGCCCCGCTCCCGCCGCCGCTCGGGCTCCCGCAGGCCGCTGTTAACCCCGCGGCGCCGGCCGGGGCTGCACGCCCGGGACGGGGGCACTGGGGCCGTACTCACCACGGCCGCCCTCATCCTCCCATAGCCTTCCTCGCCACGGCCGCCCTCATCCTCCCATAGCCTTCCTCACCCTGGCCACCCTCATCCTTCCATTGCGTTCCTCACCACAGCTGCCCTCATCCTCCCCATAGCCTTCCTCACCACAGCTGTCATACGAACCAGGGCAAGGAGCTGGTGGAAGAGGTTTGATGTCCAGTTAATCTACATAGAGACAGCTTCCATCCCTTGATAGAAGCACCTCAGTTAGAAAAGACCTTCAGAATCATCATACTTAACCCCTTTATTTATTTATTGAGCATTTTTTTGTGTGTGTCAGCAATTAATTAAAAATGCTGATGAACACCTTCAGCACTGGTGCTGGGAGGGTTGGGGTGATGTCACTGAGTCCTCGCCGTTCTTCTTGCCAAGGAGCACAGCAGGACATGTCCGAGCCTGTGGAGATGAGGAAGGGCCTGGTGATGGGGCTGGGTACTCTTGAACTCCCACTTTAGGGGAACAAATGAGGCTTGCAGGGTCACCATGTGAAGAGGTAGAAGTTTATTGGAATATAAACATTCAGATAACATGTAAGATAGAAAAAACCCAACAACAACATATACAGACACTTGTTGGAAGGAGACGTTGAGGTATTTATCCACCGCCTAGGCTATCACATTTCTTATTTTTTTTTTAATTTTTAAATAGGTAAGAAAACTAGTAGCTGTTTGGTGAAAACATCTGATGTGAATCTGTTTGGAGCACACGCACGCAGTGGCCAAAAGGACTTGATGTGACATGTTCACATTCACTTTTGGAGCTGAGCAGGAGCACAGCCTCCCCCTTGCCTCTTCCCCAGCTCACCGTCTTTTGTGCCTTCCCACCAGAAACTGGTATCTGCTGGAAAAAGGCGAGCAGGTTTGGGGTTTCTTTCATTTTATTTTTTTCTTTTCCCAGCTGGGCACCAAACCCAGCTGGCAAATCTCCCCCTGAAACAGGAGCACCAAGGCCGCACAGAAGCAAGCTGGGGGCTTTTTATTTGATTTCTTTTTGTTTTTTTTGGCTGCTCACTGCAAAACCTTAGCTGGTCTGGAGTTGAAAGATAATTAAGCCACACTGCAAAGCGGAGCACTTCATGCGAGGAACAGTCCTACCCGCAGTATCAAAACCCCTGAGTACTATACAATAGAACACGGTCGAGTGAAATGAAGCGGAGCTGGGGAGAGGGGAGGACAAGGATCCACCACCCTTGCTCAGCCTTCCCCAGCTCCTCCGCCCTGTCTCTGCTGCTGGTTTCCATAACCCTGTTCCCAAAGCCTGGCAGCTCAGTAGGAGATCTGGAGCTCAGCAAAACCTGCATGAAGCCAGTATCAAAGCCAGGCTTAGGGACAGGGCTACTCTTCACAGTCTGAACAGCCAGTCCTTGCCAGTCGCTGCTGAGGAAGGACCAGTTTATTGTTGCAGCTTATTTTTACTGAGGTATCTGTTACGCATCCCGACTTGATTCTTTCCCTGAATCGGATACAAAACAATCTGTTAGTCCCTGTCTACGTTCCAGTCTAGTTGTGTAAAGCTTATAAACATTAATACTCTAGTAGTGTCAAAGCTGTTTAGCAGTTCAGTGATTCGAGTGCCTTTCTGTGCAAGAAAACACAATGTTAGCATGTGATACATAAGCAAAACCACCCATTACTAACCTCTGCTCCCCAGGACCAGAGAAGAAAGCATAAGGAAAAGCAAAAAGTGCCCCAGTCCCACTCATAGGAAACAGCCCCCAAACCCACCCCCAAATAAAATAAAATAAAAAAACAACCAACCGAAAAAAACAAAAAAAAAAAACAAAAAGAAAAAAACCAACAATCTGAATGAGCCCCAGAGTTTGGAAAATCCTCTCTGAGCCTGTGAGGATGAAATGCTGTGGGATCTGCCAAGCAAACGCCTTGCAGCCCAGAGCAGCTTGGCTTCCCTGTGCCCACCTGGCATTCCTCCAGTTAAAAGCAGACAGAGATGGGCCATCTTAGAGCACAGCATCTACCTCAGGATATGTGCATTCCCCTCTTCCTCCCTCCAGGTCCTCATGCTGCCACAGAGTGGAATAACTCAAGCCATAAACTTGCAACTAGGAGGTCCCGCCTGTGACTCATACAAGCCTCAGCACAAGCACTCTGTTCTTGAGGACAAAGCAGCAGCTGGGGGAGGGGTTAAAAAAACCCTGAGTATTTTAGAATTAAAAGGATTATTCATTTTGTTTTCTACGTATGTTTTCAAGCCCAATCCTCAGGCTGCTGATGGAGCTTTTCTCGTGGCCTGGTGGTTTTTAAAGCCGTGCTCTTTTCAGTAGCATAAAACAAAGAGCTTCTGGGAGTATAGGGACTGTGCCACAGCAAAGTGGAGGTATCACAGGAGGGCATCTCCCCATGCCCTGTGAAGTCTCATGGATATCAGGACAGGCCCAAGCTGCTCCCAGTGCAGCACAATGACCAGGCAGGGAAGGGACAGACTCTTAGGCTTAGGCAGGCACCACCACCTCAAGCCTCCTGCCCTGTACAGAGCTAAATGCTTCCAACAGCTCCTCTCAGCTGTGGGAACAGATAAATAGTGACCTCTGACACATGGTGACTCCCTGTCCACACTCTAGGGAGCAGATTTTTAGCAGGCTAGACCCTCTGGAGTTCTAACTTGGTTTTACCTTAGATCACAGCATGATGTGGTTGTTACATGGGCACCTACGTAACAGGTGAAAAGGTAGAACTGCCAATCGAGGGCTACCCAACATGGCTCAGTCTTGTAGCATAGACAGAATTAGCTGGGTCTGAGTAACAAAGCCCCAGCACAGCTGAGGAGGTGGTTGGGCACAGCACCAGGAGACCAAGCTGTGCTTTCAGGTGCTGGAACCCAGAGGCTTGGCCAATGTGTAGCATGAGCAGCACCCGCCCCTCCCTTTGCTTTGTTAAAGGCAAGCGCAGAGCCTGGAGCTTGGGAAAACAACGGGGACTTTGGAGACACCCTCATGTCCAACACAAAGGACAGGTCTAAGTTAGTAGCTGCTCTTGCCCTCTTCTACCTCTACCTGTCCTCCTGTGTCATGCACATGTCCTGGGACAACACTGTTCCACTTGTCTCCTTCTGGCCTGAAGGACAGGGAAGCCACCGCTCCTTAGCTCAGCTTTTTTTTTTCTCCTGTCTTTGGTGTTACAATTAAAAGTAAAAAAAATAATCACAATGTCAGCAAAACCACATATTAAAAAAACAAGCAATAAGATATGCCAATACTTCCTGAAGAGGTTAAAAAACAACCAATCCCAAATAAAACAAAACAACCCAACAACAAGTACATATCTGAGGTATTTCATCTGCTCAAAAAAACCTGACTTGGGCCTGGAGGATGGAAAGGACGTCACCAGGGCAGGGTGGATGGTGCTTGGACCTGCTCTCCAGGTTGGGGAAAGGCCAGGAGAAGAGAGGGGACAAAATGAGGCCACCTGAGCAGGAGCTGAGGTTATGGAGTCACTAAGTCAGCTTGGTTGGCTCCAGTCACAGGAGAGCCAGGGCCAGCCTTTGCTTGCTTTCAACTGGAGGGTAGAGGGAAAGGGCAAGGAAAGGCTTGATTTCTGTTTCTCTGCTTCCATCCAGGACACCAAATGAACTCAGAGAGCCGCTTTCTTTTCGTTCACATACAATTCGAAGGGGATTGGCCAGAGACCACCAAAAAAAAGTGTGTGTAACATTAACCACAATATCTACGCACACACCACAGCCCCACTGAATTTGACTTCCAGTATCACCTTCCGTTTTCTCAGCACACGGACATGGAGAGCTTCCAGGGGCCTCTGAAGGACACCTTAGGAGATTGAAGTGGCTCCACGAAACCTTAACCAACATAAATGATGGTCTTTTTGCATCAAGGGGGCAGAGGATCAGAACACCAAGCCACAGGTAAGTTCAGGCTGTCAGGGTAAATGTCAGTGGAATGAGTTCCTCAAGGGGAGAGAGACAAGGTCAAGGGCATTTAAAACTTGGCTGAAAGCCTGAAGGCAACAGTAGGGAAGAGGCCAGCACCAGCCAGGAGAATGAAGCAGCTGATCAAGAGGTTTTTCACATGTCTGTGGGTCAAGCGTAGTGGTGGGAAAGTCCTTCCCCTCCTGCCAAGACCTAGGAGAGGGGGAAAGGACGTTCCCAAGCCAAGAGCACGCATTCTACGGGAGGACATACCAACACTGGCCCACAGCAGAGGCCGAAGGAGGAAAGCAAGGAAGCTTGCCTGCTCTGCAGCACAAGCCACGGGAGGCCAGGGGCAAGGGACCCCAGCGGCTCTTCGGATTGTCAACACACAGAGGCGTTTTCTGGGAAGTGGCTACCAGCTCGAGGAGAACCAAGTTTCCCTGCCCCTACTCCAGCTCTCTCCACCTGCCTTGGTGACATCTTGGCCATCTCTCTCAACCCACAGCTCCTAGAGACAATCCCTGATTGAAAAACGCCAGGCATGCCCCCCACCCCGCTCCCCTCCATGTCCCACCCCCCAACAGGAACACAGCAAACCCTGGGAGGAGGAGGAAGAAAACAAAAAGCAAAAAGGGAGGAAGAAAGGGGGAGAACAAATAAAAAGGCTGGACAAACGGATGATGAAGAAAAAACTCGCTGTCATAGAAAGGTTTCAGCGTCAGCATCATCATCTTGCCGTTGGCCAACCACAAAAGCAGGTTCCTTGAGATGAGGTAATCTGTGCGACTCCTTCCCGGCTCGCTCCCCGCTGAGAGCAGAGAGGAAGAGCTGCCAGAGGCCGAGTGTGAGAGACAGCAGGGCTGGGCCGTCCATCAGAGAGACCAGCTGGTGGAGGGCTCTGCGCTGGGGGTTCCCCGGGATGAGGTAGGGCTGGGAGAGCAATGGGAGCTGCTGCTGCTGCTGCAGGAGCTTTGGGCGCTGGAGCCTGCAATGAGATGGACGACTGGCTTCTGGGCAAAAAGCACTCCTGTAAGGCAAGAGGGAGGTAGAGAGGAGGTTTACTGGGACTGTGGAGTGAGGAGGATGGGGATACCGAGCACAGCACAGCCTATCCAGCCCCCAGAAAGAGGCTCAGTGCAGGGCAAGCAGGCTTGGAGACAGATCAGGTGGTCAGTGGTGACCAGGATCTGAGAAGGGATCCCCCAGGACTCGTTCTGGCAGCCTCTGTCATAGGGCTGATGTGCTCACAGAACACAGAGATCCCAAGTGGCTTCTACTCCTTTGGAGGAAAGAAGCAACAAGTGCCAGGCCGCCCACTTGGGCTTTGTCAAAGGATGCGTGTGAGTGACCTGACGGAGGGAAATGGCTTGAGCAGGGCACCGGGGACAATTCCTGCTTCCCGGGAAAAGCAGAGTAGGAGGGAGAAGCAGGAGAAGAGGGCGAATGCTCTGTCCTGTTGACACTACCACCCTCTCCCTGGCCTGCTCCACGCCACCCAGCCCCAGGAACAGCTCTTGCTCACCAGCATAAATTGTGCCGTTAATCTCCACCGACATGTTAATGCTCCCAATGCCGTTAGGTGACAGATTCAGTGCTGCCGCCGCTGCCGAGTCTGGTTTGTCTTCTTTCAAGAAAGAAGAGATACAGGGTTAGAGAGGAACTCTCTTGATCCCTGCACTATCCAGAGATGATCCAAGGTGTACAAAGCCCTTTTCGGTGAGGAAATCCCCATGCAATGTCCACTTCCAGTCCCATTGAGGCCGCAAAGGTGTTTCAATCCTGTTAGGAGTCTACAAAGGTGTTTAAGTGCTTCAGTGTGAACTGAAGATGGGCTGGGAGCCCAGAGGCCTTTGCAAATCCCTCCCTGACTCACACACTGGAGGGTCAAATTAACACGAAAAAGCTGCTGGGACACGAGACAGGCCTGTATTTAACCGGGCTGCGCTGTGGCTGTGTTTGCAGTAGACTGGAAGTACATGGACAGTCCTCCAGCCCTTGTTCGAGGGGTGGCAACTTCGCAGGGAGCTGGGCTCAGCCTGCAGCAGCTCCAGTGGCCACTGGAGGGAGGGGACTACACACAGAGTCAAGGATCAAACCCAGGAACTCTGCTGCTGTGAAATCAGAGTTTTTCTGCGTCCTCAGCCTGGAGAGTCCTTTCTATCTAAGCCACGGTGGGCAGCTCTGGAAGCATCAATGTAGAGCAGGGGTTCAATTTGCACTGTTTAAGGGGAGCTGAACCTCAAATTCTCACGGCCACTTCTGAACCTCCAACCTAAGATTGCTCCTCCATGCTCATGAATGCAGGTTCCAGTTTGCAAAGCCGTATCATGGTTCCCAGCACACCCCGTGCTGGTCTGGGGGCACAGGGCTATCAAAACCAACCAAGATTATGCCAACAATGTGCTCAGGCTATGCTGCTGCACGTAAAACACTTGTTTTTGGCTCCTTTCAGGTCTGCCAGGACAGCAAGTCCTGTAAAAAACACTAAGGCCACTGTCAACATGTAACCTACACGTTGCTACCAAGCTCACACAGGGCTTTTCAGAAGCGCCTCTCAAAATACTTCATAAAATGTGGAATCATTTTTATTTTACAATTGGGACAATTAGGGCCTGAAAGCCAGGACAGATTTGCCCACAGTCAACTAACAAAGGTGAGAATAGCATCATCAAAACCTCAGGGCTTGGCCCTCAGCCCGTTACTGTTTGTAGAGACTGAAGTTGATCCTACCATTTTGGTTTAGGAAGTTCAGGGTAGAAAGAAGAACAACCATAAAGTGAGCTGAGAAGGAATGAACATTACTTGACAGAATTTGTATTCCCTTTTACTTTGAAAGGGGAATTAATTTAATTCCCCTTCCCTTTTTTTAAAAAAAAAAAGTGTTTTCATTTTTGTTTTGTTTTTATTTTAATGTGAAATGTAGGTGGACGTGGAGCTGCCGGGAACTATGACACAAAGTCCCAATCCCTCTGAACTCCACAAGAAGCTGCTACCACTTTAAACAGAAACCTGCTTTGACCCTTTGCCATCTATATTCCTGGCAAGGCACCTCAATAAAACATTCACCAGCCTTGCTAGCAAAGGCCTCAAGAACAACTCTTCCCTTTCTTCTAAGCCGTGCCAAACTTGCCTAGCCTTGTGCCTACATCCCAATGTACAATTAATAGGGGGCTTGAGACCTTTAATTTTCATGGATCAAAAGCTTCAGAAGAAGCAGCTGTTGGGACTGAAATTTTCTGAAGCTTTCCTGTCCAGTGAAGTGCAGCCCCCAGGACAGGTAAGGGAGGCCCAGCACTTAATCAGCTTTTGAAGCCACTATATAACAATATTGATTGTGACAATGTGACCTTTACAGGGTGACTCTCCCCTTTTACAAAGCATTTCAGGAGCACATTTCCCAGGCCATGAATGCTGCTTATACGTGACCTTCTCACCCAGCCTTGCCAGGAGTTCTTTGCCTGGAGGCTGCACATAGGGTTGCAGCAGATGTTGGTGGAAATCACCTGACTTGCTAAAAGCCCTAGGATGTGTATCTATGAGCACGTCTCTGTGGTCTCCTTGTCACACCTGACAAAATTCCTAAAAGCTGTGCATCTCTCTGCTCCATCTCCTGCAGCCTGCTACTCATACAGAGAGAGCTGTTACCTCCACAATCAATTAAAATGTCTCCTGATCAGGAAAGGACAGAAAATCATTCCCTGCAGCACAATGCAGGGCAGGGAAAAGCTGAGCATCTGGCACCTGATGGGCTTCCCTTCCAGAAGTCACATTACGGACAGCAGAATCACAGGGCTGCCTTTGGTTGGGCTGAACTGTGCTCTTGGATCTGAAGCATACCCCAGGTATTAAACACAAGGGGGTCAGACATGTGGCCCAAAGCAATTTAAGACAATCCATGTGTTTCCTGTAGAATCATTTCAGTTGGAAAGACCTTTAGGATCACCCAGTCCAACCACTAACCCAGCAATGCCAGGTCACCACTAAACCATGTCCCTCAGCACCACATCTCCAAGGCTCTGAAACCCCTCCAGAGATGGGGACTCCACTGCCCTGGGCAGCCTGGGCCAGACCTGGACAACCCTTGCAGGGAAGACATTTCCCCTCTGGATTCAGATTATTCTGGATTACGCATCCGCAGAAATAGAATGAACCCAGCAGCATTAAGTAAAACCTAACAAAATATTGCTACAGTTTTGCTTTGCAGTTTTCATGCTTCATTTTAACAGCTTCTTCCCACTAACCTCTGCCTGGTACCCAGGGAGATGAAGTCTGTGTGTAAAGAGGTCTCTGACATCCTAGACAGAGAGCAGTTCAGCTAGAGAGGGAGATGGGCCATCTTATCTAGACCACACCTTTCCCAAGAAGGGTGGGACCAGATGATCCTCGAGGTCCCTTCCAACCTGACATTCTACAACTCAGTCGCCTCTCTGCTGCAGCCTTCAAAACTCTTTCGTGCACCCAGAGGTGCTGCTCCTTACCCTTGCCATTGATCTTGATCTTCATGGGGAGCTGCCGCGCCATGCTGAACAGGTTGCGCTGAAGAGCCTGCTGGACAAGCCGCTGCTCCTCCTCCGTCATCCGTGAGACCTTCTTCTCTGGAGGCTCTCCCGACTCCAGCCTCTCCCTCAGCTGCTCCAGGGTGGCTGTTCTTGCTGCCACGGATGCTTGCTGGCTAGCCAAGGTCACTGGCACGGCGATACGATTTGGCATAGACACAGTCAAGGGCACACCGTCACCTACAAAAGTAACGAGTCAGTCCCTCCCGCAGCCCTTCCTAAAACGAGCACGCAGAGGTTTAAGCCACAGGCAGAATATTCTGCAAACCCAAGTCCCACTCCTCACCAGTTCAAAGCAGTCTAGGGGGACAAAACCGGAAGATAACTGTGTTTTGGTGCCCGCACCTCTTAACCCAGCCACCCTCTTTGCTGCGAGTAAAAGTAGCCGACCTTTTCTGACAGCTGCTGCTGGAGACACCCGAGGATTGCTGGTCCCGCTGCTCGGTGCGACCCCGATGATGGGGAAGCGGATCTTGGGGGGAGAGAGGAGGGAAGGAGGCCCCGTGGTGGTGGGCGAGTAGCTGAACAGAGAGGAGCTGTAGCTGGGCCGCCTGCCCTCCCGCCTGTTGCCATCGATTGCAGCCTGGAGCTCAGCAGGAGAGCTGAGGGATTTCTTCTCGCACTCGTAGGCATACAAGTACTTCATGTATCTGGGAGAGAGGCGAGTGCAGGGAAATTCAAGTAGGTTTTTCAACAGCATGTGAAATTATAGGCTACAGCAACAAGCATTGCATTCAGGAAGGCTCTCTGGGACCTGAGGGCTCTAAAAGCTTCCAAGAAAACCAAATCTGAGTAAGAGCTGGCTTCCAGCACCCAGCCTTCCAGTCCCTGAAGCACAGCTTCACCCTGTTGCTTACATTTTACACTAAGTTTACTTTCTTTTTCCTCTGTTTATTCTACTCATTCTTCCTATTTTTTTTTGGCTTGGCTAATCCCACATGAGGTACTGCATAAAGCAAATCCTCACAGTGAGTAGGTGCTAAACGCGAGTTTATGCAACTTTGTAGTGGTAACAAGCATTAGATGATCAAGTTCATACTTGATGCCCACAAATCAAGAGGCCCCCTTCCTTCCCCCCGCTCCCTCCTTGCTGTGCCAAGCGCTTTTTAGAGACAGAGCAAGACCCTCCTTGCCCTGAGGAGTTTAAGCTCTGAGGAGGCAAGAAAGGTAGTGGATGGAGGGAGGCGCAGATTGTGGCAAGGGATGCGATGGCATTTTAGCACTGGGATCATTCACATCCATGCTCTTGGACCCGCTGGACTTACTGGGTTCGGAGCGTGAATGCGGCACTGGTGATGGAGGTGGGCAGGTTAAGGCCTTTGGTGATCTCTCGCCAGATTTTCTTGTTGATGATTTCCACCAGCCCTCCCTTCTCAGTCACCAGCTTGTAGAGCATGTAGAGATCCAGGATCTGCTTTGCCATGATGGGGATCCGATTGATGGGAGTTCCTGCAGGGAAACAGCAGGGAAGGAAACGTGGAGTCAAAGAAAATGAGGCCAAGGAAACAGTCAGGTTGGTGCTATCGATCTTCTTTCTAATAGGAAATTCAAGCAACTCTATTTGTAGCCTGACTAGAGGCCTCTCGATAGGCAAGTAAATGAGCCAGAGAAGGGTAGCTACACAGCACGTCCTTTTCATGAAAAATCCTTTCCTGTAGGCAAAAGCAATTATCAGCCAAATAATAACCTGCAGCTAAGAGCAACTTCTGAAATAGAAAGAGGGGAAGTCGGGACTATTCAATCCTAAGGGCACAGAAGAATCATTTTTTATGAGGTCCCCAGGCAATCTCAGATAAAAATCTGTATTGCCTGCGCTCAGGAAGGGGCTGAGCAGGCAGGCAGCTCCAGCTACTCATAGGTCGGGGTTTGCCTCCCTCACTCCCCAGGATTTACTATCCCGGATCGCAAGGGTCAGCGACAGAAAAGGGTACGTGACACTTGAGAATATCTCCCACCCCAACAGACCTTTACCTCCCTCACAAGCACATAACATTTACACTGCAGCTTCTGCTCTTGCAAAGCATTTTCACATTCCCATCCTTCGCCCTGAACGCGTTCCCCGAGGCCACACGTGTACCTTGGCAGCAACTTCCACCCAGCTGCCCCAGCAGTAATGTGGAACCCAAAACAAGGTTCTGCTTTATCCTTGTGAGGCCAGCCAGAGAAAAAGCTCTATCCTTCCTGTTCAGGTTTGTCATCTTGTGGGTTAAATGTACAAAAAATCCAATTTTTAACCTGGTGCTGCCCTTTTAACAGCATCTTTTAAGTGATAAAGCGTGCAGGGTTTGGAAAGGTCAAACTAATGAGATTGAGGCAAGGCGAGGAAGAAGGGGGAAAAGTGCTGATGTAGCAACCCTTTTATTTTTGTAGAGGAAACAGTGTCCTGGATCAAAGAGCCGTCCATCTGAGGTCAGTATCCTGCCTCCCACAATGGCCAGTGCCAGCCTTTCCAGGCAAGCCTGCAAAGAGCCGTAATGGACAATTACGGGATACCCGACCCACAGGGGAGACTCCTGCCACTGCTCATCAGCCAATGCCCCGAAGCAGAGCAGTTTATGGCCCTTATAAATGGGGTTTATTCTGTTGCATGAAAAGGAGTTCAGCTCAGCTCTGCAGATGTCCTCATTATACATGTAAGTGTAATTATTTTTTTTATTCCCCCCCTCTTTTCTCTTTGAAGCCTGTTATGCATTAGCTCATGGTACTGATTCCCACAGGTTAACAAGATGTTGTGTAGAGAAAGTAAAACTTTCTCAGCTTTAACAGGGCTGCCTTCAATTCTACCAAACTACTAACTCAAACTGGAAGAAAACAAAAAGCAACCTGATCAGGCTTGGGCCACACGCTCCGTCATTTTATATCTATCACATCCTCTTCTCCTTTCCTTGTCTAAACAATCCCTTCCCTGCTCACGACAGAGAAGTCCACAAAACAGTAATTCCACAAACTGCATCAGAGCCTCTTCCTGCGTTTGAGACAACGGTTCCCTCAGGGAGCAGAGATAGAGACATTTCCAAGCTGGTTAAATGTACTGTGGCTCTGTCTGTCAGTCCATCCATCCCAAGTGGCCGCCCCAAGCTAGAAGCTGGTCCTTCCCCGACAGGCCAGCCCACATAAAACGCAATCCTCGATTTACTTAAGCTTCTCCTCAGCCACCATTTTGTCTCAGTGTGTTATTGTAAAGATTAAGAGCACACTAACAGCATCATTTCAGCCATGCAGAGGGCTGGGAGCACTCATGTTACCAGCCTTAAGTTATCATTCATCAGCTGAGCCACAGTAACCAGAGTCACACCCAGTCTGCTCCAAATGAAAAGCAGGGAAATCTTTATCTTGGAGGTTTCTAGGAAGAGGCAGGGGTGGTTTTTTTTTCTCCACTCCAAAATGCCTCTTCATTAACAGTTCAGCATTTCTGCCCTGGCAGCAAGGAAAAGCCAGGGTGTCCTAAGCAAAGCCTTTGCTCCCCTGGGGCAGGATCAAGACCCTCTCCCCTACTCCTCTAGCAACCCCAGGCCACTCAAAGCCACCGCTTTTTCCCAATCCAATTTAGGGAAGAGCATTAACTTGTCCAGAAGGGACTTTCATCCAGCTCTCCTTGGACAGTGACCAGATGGAGAGTGAAAGGGAAGGGTCACGGATAAGGATCCTCAGGCAAATAAGCTACTAATACAGAAATGTTTGTATTTTAATATACTAGATTTACCCTAAACACAGTTTTACTCTTCTCTACATCCCCCCATCTCAGCACTTAAAAAGCTACACAAGTATGTTTATCCAAATGCTCCTGGGAAAGGGACAAGCATTATCTACATCAGGGGGAAATAAAGGCTTAAATCTGTTTCCAGAGAGCCTGCTCATAGCTGGGGGAGAAACAGCCATCAGCTCTGACCTCCCCGCCTCGTGTTACTACCCCTTTGACACCTTCCCTTCCTGAAGTTTGCTTTTAAGCACAACCTGCAGACCAAAGTGCCCTGAAATTTAATTAGTAGCTTTATAAACCAAGCTAAAACCCATAGCCTTTTTTTTTTTGTCTCCCCCATAAAATCTCTTTATGCAGCCTGAGAAACTTTACAGCAGGGACAAAACCACTTCCATCCCTCCACCCCTTGAGCATGGAGATGCCACCATTTCCCCCCGTGCGCTCTCACAGCGCCACTCCAAGGAACATCCCCCAGCAGAGAGTTACTTGGGGTTCAGACCTGGTAAATGAAGGGCACTCTTCAGAGCAAGCCACGGCTCTGCGCGTTCCAGAGGATCTGACAGCATAAGAGCTGAGGAGCACGGAAAGGCGTCTCCTGGAGCCCTCTCCTCCCCCAGCCCCTTGCTGAGGAAAGGCGATAAAGTCTTTATTGGAAACCCCCAGCGCTCAAACAGGAAAGGCTGAAAAACGAGTACCATGGGACGACTGGATGCTGAAGCCGAGCGGATCCTTTCACAGGCGGCTGCAAGGCTTGTCAGGGGCCATGATGGATTACTGTCATCTGGCAGCATCAGGATTAATGATCCACAGGTCAGAGGGGAGAATTCCAGAGGGAAAGGTCAGCAGCCGGGGGCACAGCATAAGACTTGTTGCCTTTTGATGGCAAACTCATTTTACTGTACTTTCAAGCCTCTCTATTCCATCAGCTCTCAAACGCTGTACATACCATACCTTGCCTGACTCAAGAAGAGGGCAAGGAAGATGCCTGGCTTCTCCCTTGGTAAATGTCTTTTCTTTTTAGTACAACCTCAGATACATCAGGCCGTTCCTGCAAGGAATCAGCCAAAGAGGGGACACGAGGAGTCCATTTCCACTGGAAAAGGGACAACGCATAGTTGCTGAGCATGGGAGACCTTAGGAACACAGATTCCAGGGCAGGCAAACTCTGGAAGGAAAAACCGGGATCATCCCACAGCCCATGGGCTCCTGGTTTGCCGAAGGGAGCGACAGCTGTAACTACAATTCAGACTGCTGGAATAAAGTGTTTCCCTAGAGGAAGTCTGACTGTAGCTATAAACATCTCTACCCTTCTTCAAGGGAAATAAGCAGCCCCCTCTGCCAAGCTGTTCCACCCCCTTCAAAAGCCTCTTCTGTTGCAGGCAGACGTAACAGAAGCCTAAAGGGCTTATACGGACAGTCCTGAATGTCCCCTATGTCCCACATGCTGGAGAGGCAGAAGGAGCAACTGATTTTCATCCTTCAAGAGCTATTTAAGAGGCGACTGAGGGAGCTGTAAACCCCAGATAATCTTTGAATCACCATTTTCACATCTATTGGCAATGAACCCGGGGAAGGGGCACTGACTGAGCCATAAGCACACACAGGCTCCACTTGGTGCTGGGGCTCAGCCTTTTCGTTTTGTGAAAGGGAGCTTAGCTTTGGACCAACATCTTCCTTACCCATCCAAGCACACTGCTCAAGGTGGCTTTTTTTCCTCCTCTTCATCCTTTCTTACCCATATATCCCAGTTAGACCTAAATCTGAAGATGCAGACTGATATTAAATGAGGAAAACCTACCACAAATGCTGTTCTGATAGAAAATCCTCTCATTTTGCAGGGATTTGCTTGACTTTGCAAGTCCTCCACGATGGAGATCCCCTGCCAAGGGCCAACTCTCTCCTCTCCCCTCCTCTGAGCCATGCCCACTGCAGGGACTTCCCCAGCAGCAAGCAGTCTAAGCCACGACTTGTTCTACATGCACCAAAGAGCAGTTAATTACACCCAGCCTGCAGCACTACTTTTTCAATCACCTCCCAGGTTTCCCCACCTTTTATCCAATTTACTTCCAGAAGTGTCCATTTTTTAGTAAGGAGGAAAAGGAGGTGAGAATCACAAATGTTTATTCCACAGAGCAACAGAGTGCAATAAAGCATGGTCTGGAGTGAAAAATAGCTATAAAAGGGGAATTTTTAAGCCACAAGCTGTGCAGGTGAGGAAAGAGCTACTCTTTCCACCTTCCACTTTAAATATGTTCAGAAATAATATCCGACAGCCAAAAGGAACAGGTTTTCCACAGTGGTTGAAAAGAATTTGGAACCAAATCTTGAAGAGATCTTTATGTGTCTTTGAAGGGAGACTCAGCAGGAGTGAGCGCAAAGCTGCCTGTTCAGCCAGCCCAGCTCCTTCGCCTGAGTTTTGTATGTCGATCCAGTCAGAGTCTGTCCCGAGCACTCACTCAACATTAAAATCCAAAGCAAAGGTACACAGAAGGGAAGCCACCTCTCCCCCTTTTCTCCCTGGCTGTGCCACCGCTGATCTAATCTCTCCCCGTGCACGGCATTTCCACAGCAGGCATTCTCACCTCCCAACAGGACTGTCACCATCTGATCCGCACGTCTGTAGACCATTAGCCACTCCTATCAAAGCGGGAGCCAAGGATAGAGGGTAATTAATCACGCTCTATTTGACAGGAGGCCCACACTCCTTATCTGCACCCCTTGAAACACCATCAGTTTCTGCTTCCCTCCTCAAGAAGTGAGGCTGACAGCAGCCCCTTATCAGATTTCGGCTGCTGAACCAGAGGCAGCCTAACTGGCACCCAGTGCCCCATTTCTATTAGCCAAGGCTCCAGCATCTAACAAGGTGCTTCTCATCCCCCAAACACTGATCCCCATGGAGATTTGCTCTCTTGTGCCCAGAGCTCAACCACAGTCCACCTGTTTGGCTATTACTGACACAGCTAGATCAAACATATTTGCTATTACAAATGTCTTCACCAGATGTTGAACTGCCACACAACGGGTGGTAGACTTCCACATGTACATCCTCTCAACCAAGTGGACAGGCAAAGAAAGGTACAAACACGGAAGGGAATTGAGTCTTTGAGATGCTGGAGAAAAATGTGACAATTCAACACCTTTGTTTTCAGAGGAAGTGAGGAAAAAACCTCCCACTGCCCCCACCTAGAAAGAAGCACCAGGGATTCAGAGCTCCTCAGAACAGACTGGGATCAGCTGAATCAGCTATGGAAAGTTTTGTGCACAGCAACAACAGCCCATCACATCAAATTAATTTCTTTCATACCCTGTCCAGTGCCAACTCGGTTCATCATGAAACATTTAAGCTGCTCAAACATTCTTCACACTGGCTAAATTTAAAACGAATCTTCTGTCAGCCAGAACCGAGTAAACTCCATACACTTATTCTCCCATTAATTACACCTGCAGCTTCAAAGATGATTTTGCTTTGGAGCTAAAGCAGTGTTCACTCTAGCCCACCACTTTTCAGCTGCTTAAAACCAAGGGATATTAATTATTTGACCTAGACTGGGTATTTCACCAGAAAATAATTTTTAAATCTTTCCAAAAAGAAACTTCCGGCCTTTTTCCAAATCAGAGAGAAAAAAATCTCCTCTCTCTATGCCTGTAAAGAACATTTTGGTGTATGAAAAACCAAAGGGTGAGAAAGTTTGGTTTTTACAGGCAAGACCTGCTGATAACTACTACTAAATTATGGCAAATTTTGCAAATTGGTCCAGGTAAACACCCCCGAACTATTGACTTATCTATCTGAGGGAGACTTTTAGTGACCTGGCACCTAAGCAAGACATTCCTTGCAAGAGTTTTTCTGGATGCCACAGAGAACCCTACCTCAGGTACAGGACTCTGCATCCCCAGAGGAGGCGGATTCAGGTTGTTCGGAGATGCCGAGCACTTTGCTTTGCACCTGGTTTTATCATAGCAACACTTCTATGTGTTTAAGTACATGGAGTAGTGCATTCTCTGTCCCCTGTTCTGCAAGGCTCAAACCACTTAAAGAATACAGAGGAACGTCAACCAGAATGCCAGTTCCCCCCGCCAGCTTAAGGAAAACTCATTCTAACAATATAAAAGCACTGATCCCCTCTGCTTACCATTTACACACCATTTTTCCCAAGTCTAAGTCAGGACAGTTGACCAAAGAAGACGTTCTTTAGAGGTGGCAGGGATGTGGCTGTGTACAAGTCCAAGAGTCTAACAGGGCGAAGGACTTTGCCTGGTTGATTTGAACCCTCCAGAGAAGCATTCTGCAGCTTCTCGAGGGAGAATGTTCTGTCCACTGCAGAACATCATCTGCTATTTAGGGAGGCATTCGCTGCGGCTCAGCGTTAAGCAGGTAGCACAAGCAAAGGATGCTGAGGATTTATGTCTATCGATGTCTCATTTAGCAAAATATGGTGCTTAATTCAGATTCAAAAATATCTCTGGAGGATCAAAGGGAGAAACCTGCAAAAATTGAATCAGTAGCAGGATGAAGCATATTCCCTGAGCAAACATTTCATAAACGCCACTTGGCCTATAGATAAAAGAATCCATCAGCAAACGCTTTTGTCAATACCCTGGACTTGTTGTATTTCCACATCTAAAAGGTGCGGCCGGAGCACACAACAGCAGGAAAACATTAAAACCACACGCTCGGACTGACAAAGCCCCTTCTATGTATATACACATAAAACCTCAGAATGGTCAAGCCATCTGGGAAAACCAAGGTCACGCAGAAACCTTGAACAAAATTAGTAGAGCTGTACAATCGGGAGACATTTGATGAGGCCTTCACAAAGGCACTACTTCAAATGAACAAAACAGCTTCCCTTGAAAGGCAGCCCTTCCTCACACCCCAGAGCACAGTTAGACCTCTCCCGCAGCAAACCTCTTCTCCGGAGGAATGTCTTACACGAACACTGTTGATCCTTCCAGGGGATCAAACAGTCCCACTGCTCCAACTCCCTCCTGACCAGCACTACTGGAATGCAAGCAGCTCAGTTACTGGTGGCTCCTCGGTGGCTAGAAGACTCATGCCACCAACAGTCCTTCACTATCTGGGGACAAAACTCAGCGCCCCTGAGTCTTCTACCACACACAAAAAAACCCCAAAACAAAACAGATGGAGACAAAATTTAGCTTCAGGGTATGTTCACAGGGTGAGAAAAAACCTGCAAAATGGGAGATGTCATCAAGTTGTGCCAGGGGAGGTTTAGGTTGGAGCTGAGGAACAATTTCTTCCCCGCAAGGGTTGTCAAGGCCTGGCCCAGGTGCCCAGGGCTGTGGTGGAGTCCCCATCCCCAAGGGGGAGAGGGTTCAAAGCCATGTAGATGTGGTGCTGAGGGACATGGTTTACTGGTGTCCTGGCAGTGCTGGGTTAATGATTTGACTCGATGAGCTTAAAGGTCTCTTCCAGTCAAAAACGTTCTGCGATTCTATCTCTAACATGGAGTCTGAGCCAAGTAAATGAACTTGCCCATCTGGCTACCTACATTTCTGAAGTACAGTTCTTGTCAGTAATACTAAATACAAGATTATCCTGAGTTATTTTAATGGGTGCAGCTCTAGCCTGGGCACTTGGAAGACTGCTCCTGCCTACAGCATCCTCAGGGGCAGGCAGAACACATCCAGCCTCTGTGCCTCCAGTGCAACTCACTCCACAGTGCACCAGCAGAGAAGCCTCAGCCCATGCCCTTAAAGATGCACTGAACCGCAAACCTGCGCACAGATCAGCTCCTCGTGCAGCAGGAGCTTACAAACAGCTGCTGAGATACCAGCCCTCAAGATATCAAGACTCAACTTGTCATGAGACACCAGATGAGCCATGGAGATGGAGGAAAGGCACTGCTGAAGCTGCTTATCCCTGCTGAGCCCAAGGACAGACAACCTTTGGTTTCAGATTGCAGGAAAGCTGAGAAAAGGGAAGGTGGAAGCGGCAACACGGCGAATGAGCGTCATTCCCACCAAGCTGCATCAGGCTCAAAGCTAGTCCTGCACGCTACTTGTCTTCCTCATAGCTTCTCCTCCTCTGCCCATCTGCCCCTTCAATCACAGCCATGGGGGGACCCATTCACCTCACTACGTATGAGGAATAAAACACCCAACAAAGAAAGAGTTACAGCTTTCCTCTCATCTCCCCCTTCCACCATTATTGCCACTGAAGGGCCATTTTATCACTTGCAGCTGCGGTCATTCAGTGACAACCTGCTGTGCTCAGAGGCAGATGAGACCCCGCACATTTGATCTGCATTAAGCCTGTTTCATGGCTTCACATTTCTAGGTACATTCCTAACAGCAGCACCAACCACCACATCTTTTCATCCCTCCAACTACTCAATAGCTCCTGTGAAATCTGCCATTTATCTTTCCTGTGGGCCTTTTTTTTTTTGGTTCAGCATCACGTAGCGATCTGTGCCCCAAATCCATCAGCCACAAACAAGGGCTGGCACTTCATCTCCTCCTGGACAGCAACAAAATCCCCATCTTTACAGCAGCAATGTTTATTAGCAGAGCTGTTTTCCATTCCCTTCAGACATGAGGTGCAAATTAAACAGGTTTTCACACATACCAGCTAAGAAACCAAGCGCTCGGCTCTCTGGAGCCGAGAGCCCTTGGTTATATCCATCTTGGGGGGTTCTTTCAGAACATGGCAGCTGTTCAGCCTTGTTTGGTTTTGGATGTTCCTTTAGCACATAAAGCAAGGGGAGGAGAAATGAAAGCCTGAATGGTATCATCCTATGGTAATTTTGCTGTAGAAGCTTCCCCCATTTTTGAAGGATAAGACAGAGCGGGCAAGTCCATCTGCTCACCAGAAACTCAAAGCCCTGCTGGAGATACAGATCCGAGTGCAGGGCCAGACGTTTCTACACCCTCTGTCAGTTCCTGGCATCTCTCCCCATTGGGTGCTGCGCTCTTAGATTTCATTTTCAGCCTTCTAGCAAGCAAGAAAACAAGGGAGTCTCCAGAAAACAAATACACTTGGAAATACCCAGATGATTAAAAGCTAAAGTCCTACAGCAACCAGCTGGTGACCAGCTCAGCCCCTGCACCAGGAACGTGTCAATTATAAATAATTAAAAGGTAATAGGAAGGAGACACTGAAGTATTAAGCAGATTTCTCTCTAGGTATCTGGAGGTTTCTATTGCTGCCAATCACACCCTTCAGATTATTGTCTAGTGTGTCAGTCATCCCAGCCCTTACATCAACATGTGAGCTCAGGTTAACATTTGCCAGTAAACTAATTAAGCCCAGTTACGCCTCTGCACATGAAAGCCAAACACACCAGCAAAACCCAACTGGCACACCATTGCTAGTGATGCTGTGGCAGCTCCCACTCCAAATAAGCACAGCCTGGCTTGTTTGGTCCAGCACTAAAGCCACGAGGGAGCAAAGGGTGTTTTTTACATCAGCAGACATTTTGGAACCAGTGAAAAGGTCTGTAGCGCAATTTAGCACTTTGTGTCTGAATTATCTCTGCTGGACGAGTCTGTCTGGCCGGGCAGACTTGGAGGGGTAAAGAGGGCACTGCAAAGGATTTACCATACATGTTCACAGATGTATGTTTTATACAATAGCACATCTATATTGATACATTTTTATTATTAACTTGCAATAAAGGAACTGAACTGTGATAACGAGGGGACAAAAAGAGACTTTTGTGACATCCCAGCTACTTCACACATGCCCCATAGCGAGGAGCAATGCAAGTTGCTGACACCACAGAGAGGAACATGAGAAACTCTGAGCTTCTTGCACTCAGTTACACAAAAATCCTAAAAAAATGCTGACACGAAGTGAATCTAGAGGGAAATGGGGCTTGGTGTCTATTTTCCCAGTCGCCAGATTGCGTGCCACTACTCTGAAGGCATTCGTGCTCAGCTTCCACACAACACAGAAATCAAACGTGAGAAGATGTGTGATTGTGCCACCCCAAGTGGAGATCAGAGAATTCCCCAGTGGCATTTGGACTCCTTTAAAAAAAATTATCCTCAGGGAACAAGGCTTCTTGGGCTCTTCAGCACACGGACAACAGCTGTGTTTGGGAGGAGGGTAAAGAAATAGTGTCTGTGAAATTAAGTTATAGGGCAGAGAAGTTTTTTCCTCCTGAGCTCCTTATCTCTCAAGGCAAATATCTCAAGTCTTACCACTGTTCTTCCACCTGGTCTGCAAGTTCAAGGGCTGGAGTTGCTCTTTCAAATTCAGGAGGGAGGAATTCAAATAGCAGCAGCACCCCCTCACCCCTGCCCCATCGAGTTCAAACAAATGCTCACTCACCCCTCTTCTGCATGAAGATGAAGAGGTCATCCAGGAACTCTTTCCGTTCAGGGTCACTGTCTAGTTCGTAGAGCTGGGGAGGGTGGAAAATAAAAATGAAAGCACAATCCACAATGCGACAGAAGATAAAAGTATCACTATTAGCTTCTCCAAGTAGGCAATGTGGTGTTTGTACTGGAGGGGGGAAAAGCAGACAGAGGCAAAGAGGCCAAACAAGGGAGGATTCCTGAGCACTTTGGGGATAAGGCTGCAGTGCCAGTTTGAGCATCTTGCTCAGCCCCTCAGTAACTGGTCCAGGCACAGCAGAGTCTGGCACCCTGAAGGGAGCAGGATTAAGCTCAGTTAACAGCACTGCTATGGAGCAGGGGATGAAACCACCAGAAAGCAAAGGGCAGTGAAACTATGAAGATGAGCTGGAAAGCAAGAGGAGACAGACAAAAGGAAGATGACAGCAGTTCAGGGCTAATTACTGGTGCCTTTGAGGCACCAGGGAGGTAAACTTCTCTGCAGCTTCTCCCAGCCTCATGATTCCCTCCTTCAGGGATTGTCAAGTAAGTGACAAACTCCAAGTCCCTTGAAGGAAGAGGTAAAAGGACAGAACTTTCCTGTAATTACTAATGCCTGGCAGGAAAGGCCCTTCTAAAATAAACCCCAAAACCTTCAAAAATACCAGAAACCAGCCTGGAACCAATTTGCTGCAGAAATCATTTCACCAAAAGGTTTAAAAACTCCAAGGATTGAAAAATAAAGTTCCACAGCAACTTATTCCTAAGGCAAGACCCTGTATGCTAGTGTTACCCACTGATGCTTCAGGAGGGACAGGCATAAGCGTCACCTTACAACTAGCTCAGGAACACAAAAATCTAATTTGCACCTATCACAAGGCCTGTGAGGCCACAAAGGGGCAGGTGGAAAGGGCCGAAAGTTGGTCTCTCACCAAGATACAGAAGGATATGGAACAAGACAGAAGACAACACGGTACAGAAAGAAGAATTTGATTCCTTTTCTCCTTGGCTCTTGAATCCTGCATCCCTCCAGGGAATTTGTTTTTGCTGGTTGTAGTTACTCTGGTGGAGCAGCTCAACAGAAAAGCAGAGATTCATTGGGAAATACATATTTCATCCTCTCCAAAGGTCCTGATACTTGGGTTCAGCCAATCCAAAAGAAGCGGGGCTTTTGGGGGTTCATTTCCTGGGGAGCTCTGTGCTTTTTCACACCACAAGCTCTGGGAAGAAAAGGCAGCAGCATGTTTGCAGAGCAATTAGCTGCAGCCTTTCAGAAAGGGGCAGCTTGGTTGAAAATGAATTCCTCAGGATGATGTGACACACAGCTGCCAAATTCAGATCTGTGACCGCAGGGTCAAGCAATGAAATACTCTTCTGGCCGGAGAAAGCATTGACTACGATTCCAAACATCAAAAGTCTGGTTAAGTCTTCATTTAAACTATACTCCAGTGACTACAGGCAATACAATAACCCAAGAAAAATAGCAGCTTAGTAGGCAGAGGGCTGCAGGACAAAGCAATTTTCTTACGGATTCACTGTAGAGGAATAGTGAGGGCTCCACAGTCACCTGCTGTCACAGAGCAGCAGCAGAATTCCCCCAGGTTACCCCTTCCCCCCATATCCCCATGATCAGACTGACCTTGGCAAAGTCTCGTGAAATTTCTCTTCCTCGGCATCCATCACCTTCCTCACTCCAGGTCACATTGCCATTCTAGGGAAGAGAGAAACGGATGGGTGAACAACTCACCGGGGAAAGGCTTGGTGGACAATTCCAGAAAGCTTGAAAATGTGCATTTGGGCCACAAATACATGCAAAAGAAGCTGCTGGCTTAGAACAAAAGGACTAGAAAGACAGGGAAATTTTTAGATTTATTACAGCACACTTCACATCCATCTTCTTCCCAAGAGCACATCCTAGAGCCCCTAGTGAAAGGTGCAGATGGGACCCAGATATCTTCCTTTGTCGGCCAGGTGACAGTAAACACTTGGAAATGCCCTTCTGTCCTCCTTGCTTGCCTACAGAACCACGATTAAAGAGGAAAATAATCCCACTGGAAAGCTTCTTGCCAACTCAGAAGCCTTCCTCCTGGATGTGGATTTTCCTCGCAGAAATGGAAAGCTCAGCTTTGCTGGATTAAGGTTCATTATTCTTTGGCATTAAAAGGATTACTCTAGTTGGGCCCATTCTACTTCGTAAATCAGCACTTGGTAAATCATCATCCTGAAATGATCAGGAAGCCATCAGAGGCAGCCTCTGGCTGTACAGCAGGGCCAAGACCAGAATGATCCTGAAATACGTTCAAGCATCTTTACAAGTGATAAAGCTCCAGTGCACCAAGCGCTCCAGAGTCAGCTGAGGAAAGAGAAGAGACAAATCCACCAGGCAAGGTCACTTGGACTACCCTGTCCTGATAAACACATGGCATCCTGATGCAAAAGAGAAGCACCAGGGATAGCAAAAGGTTTCATCACAAAAGGGAGGTGGTCCAATATCTGAAATCTTGGAGTCATCTGGTTGTGACACACACATTGGATTAGAAAGATGAATAGCTCTTGTCAAGGCCAGGCAAAGCTACATTTCCCCCTTGAAAACCCACTGCAGTGAGCTACCCTAATGCCTGCTGATTTAGTTTGAGCCAGTAATTCCTGATGGAAAGTCAATTATCCAGTGAGTCCCATCAACTGAAAGATATTTAATGGGGGATTATTGCCACTTCTGTTATGTCAGCTGTTTATTACAGCAGATCAATTCCCAGCTCTCTCTAGGAAGAGATCTGAAGACCTGTTTTGTGCACAGGAGGATTCATCTGGGTGTCCTTTGCTAGCAGAGATTAAAAACATAGGGCTTTTTTTTTTTTTCCTGCTAATTACAGTAACATCCAGCTGCTCCTAAAACCCCTCTCTGCCTGTTAACTCAACAGAGCTATGGGAACAGTCAGAATAAGAGACAGCATCTTCAGAAAACAGCAGCTCTTTCCCATCCTCAACTTCCCGCACTCGAGACAACATGGTTTGTAAAGGGCTGAGGTGCTCTCTTCTCAAGGCTGTATTTGGTTATAAAACCAGAGAGGAAAACAGCTCCTGGTGTTAAAACTGGTGCTCCAAGAAGCAAACTATTTGCTTTCATAGGGAACTCTGGTCATGCTGAGAGCTTATTCCGCTACATTTGAGGACAGGAAAGAGAAGAGGGCTTAAAGGAGACAATCCTCTGCTGCCAGTGGGTTTGAACTTGGTAGAATTTCCAGGAACAGAACTTCCCATGGTGTTAAAGACTCTTTAAAAGTTATTTTCTCACTTGTTCCATTTGAAGCAAAAGGGCAATTCAAAAGGAATGACAAGATTATGGATTGCTACAGAGACAAAGCAGATGATGTGCACCCTTCTTGCCGTGCCTCCATCCCGAGACACTCAAGAGCACAGAAGGAATGCTCCCCCACACCTGGCTAGTGAAAAGGAGCTTAAAGCTTGCCGAAGCCATCAGGGGTTTGCCATATGTCCAGAAAATTGGCAGAGATGGAATCACCTGGCATGACACGGAGTGATCTGAGGTGAGAGACAGGGGAGGGCATTAACACTTCCTCCTGCAGTGGCTGGAAAGGTTTAAAGCCGGTCACCACTCCTCATGTTAAGCTATAAGGAGAGATAAGGAGAGGGACACTCGGCCACCCCAGTGTCAATCAGCAAGGGGGCACTGGAACGACATGACACAGGGACAGAGCAGGTTTGCTTTGGGTAGTGGAGTTCGCAAAGTCTCGGGGCTAGCTTGAAATGTCAGCTCAGCAGTCAGGGAATAAAGCCTTATTTATTCAGAGGACAGAGTCCAAGCACCAGCAGGCACTTTCCCAGGCCTCAGCTTTGATCTTGAGGGGCTATTCTGCTCACCAAAACCTTTTGGTCTATGCCATGGCTACAACCAGAGATACCAAGTATCAGCAGCAACCTGAGCACAACTGGAACAGGTAAATCAGTAAAGAGCCCCAGAAAGCTACTGAAGCAAGAGGTGCTCCATGTACAGAAATAAACTACATTTTGCACGGCCAGAGAGCTCAGCAGGAGCTTTGGTATCGAGCTTCCTTTCTATTCCTCCTAGGAAAACAAAGTTCCCCTATGCTGAGAAGTCCTCCTCCATATAAACAGCAGGAACCTGAGAAATCAATATATCCTCACAAGTCATTAAAAGACCTTTGTATAAGTCAGGCAATAGTATCAGGAAGGAAAAAACACTGTTCAGAGAGGCAGGTCGTTCTCTGGGGAAGAGTCCTGTCTTTCCCTCCACCCGTTCATACCGAGGGGATTTGCTGATGCTTGGCAAGCAGCCGCCGCATTACCACAGGTGAGGATTGATCTGGTTTCTTGCAGGAAAAAAAAAAAAAGGTGGCAAAAGTGGCACAGGCTCTGCTCAGGCCCCTGATGCAAAGCCTGAGCAGAAAGGCAGAGGTGTTGGGAAGTGAGCTGGTCATCTTCAGGGGCTGCTGGCAAGGCCAGGGAACCTTCGCCGCAGCACAGACACACCTCAGAGGCCATCGGCCCCCCCCAGGGACCATCCCCTCCCCAAGAGGCTGCAGGCCTGGCTTCAGAGGCAATTATATCTGGAGCTATTTTAGGATTACTCCCTAACCACCTGGAATATCTTATTAGAGGGAAGCTCAGATGTCCAGAGCAATTTTGGTTTCCAATCCCACATTCAAAAGCCAGAGTTAACCCTGAGTTGCCAAGCAGACAGAAAAGGAGATGACAAACTGCTTTCCTGCTCTGTCCGGCCCATTCTTTTCAGGACAAAAAGCTTATAAACAAGCAGCCTCACCCCTTTCCCTGCAGGGCCCTTACCTCTCCAATATCACCACCTCACGCCTCTGTCTCTCCAAGACACTAAAAGAATCAAAACTCTGTGCTCAAAAAACCCCAAGCAGTGAGGTATTAAGGCAAACAGAACAGCTGCTCATCATGTCCTCCCCCAGTTGTGCCTGCACTAATCGCAGTTAGTGTGCAAACAGGGACCTGGATGAGAAATTCCAAATGCTCCTTTCCCAGATCATTCCCTTCTCCACTCCTCCCAGTTTCATACAGGTGTTTGAGAGGCTCAGCTAAAGCCCAGACTACAAAGTCGTATATTCAAACAGCAAATCTCTGAACTGGAGAGAACCTGCTAAAGCTTGAATGTGTAAAAGGCAAGAGGGAAAAAAAATAATCTTCCAAATCATTCTGCATCTCCTCTAAGACAGAACTGCAGTTTTGACATAGGTTTGAGGCTAAATGTGGCTGTGCAAAAGAAAGCCCCTCCCCTACCCCATGGGTTAACTGAAAGCACGGAGTCAATGCAAAGGTACAGGGGCAGCAATTTCAGGATTATCAGAGAATCCACAGAAATTCCTTTTGTGGGTAGAGTTAAGCCTTAGGAAGTGAAACAGATGCTATTATAAAGAAAACTGTTGTACTACAAAATGCTGATAAGATCAGGACTACTGCCCTGAGCTGCAAGTTCTCAAGCACGGAGAAGCGAGTTATAATTACGGCATGCACAGGCTGCCTGGCAAAGCTCCACTGAAACTGGAATAAACCCTTCCCCGTCTTACTAATACCGGAGCTCAGTTTAATCACAAGCTTCAAAGATGGGGTTTGAAATCATTTTAGTGATTGCACAAACAGCGGGGAAGATGAGGAAGGAAAGGAAAAGAATGGACTGAAGCTAACAGATTAATTGCCTTTATTAAGTCTCTTTTATGCGCTCCCATGACCCAGTGACTGCAGCAGGCACACGATTCTTTGCAAAACAGGAATCGGCTTCCTCCTCCTAAAGGAAAAGTCAGAGTCATTTGTGAATGACTCCTATTCACCAATACTCAACGGAATTAACCAAAACGCTAAGTGACAAGAAGATTTGTTCAGTGCTAGATGGCTGTGGGAAGAGAAATTCTCACTGCCACATGAGTCTGATTTACCCTGAAGTGAGAAAAGCAGGAGAGTAAGAACACAACACATTTGAGCTCTTTCCACCTACTGTCTCCAGCATTAGCTCCAATCTCTAGAAATTGGCACAGAAAGAGACGAGCTGCAGCTACTCCTAAAGATAAATTTAGCACACACATAAATCCTAAAATGAGCTGGTATTTTCCTCAGGATAGAAATGAGCTCCCCTCTCTGCTCCTTAGCTCTGCCTCCAGATAAAGCACAGTTGCTGCAGTACAATACAGCCTAAATGAAACTCATGGAATTGACTCCTGAGTTGAAGATCTGGGGGGATTCTCTGGTGTCTGTGTCTTGGTTCTTCTCTCCTGTACGTTACTTGGTATATTAAACAAAAAGGTGACTTTGTTGCTCCAGCCACTGATGCTGCACTTTTAGTTATACCTTGGTAGGAGCACCAAGTGAGGGGCTATGGCAGAAACACTATCACAGGGGTGAAGACTCTGTATCAAAACAAACTTAACCCATGAATTTAGAGAGAAGCAACTGGCAATTTAAGAACTAAAAATCTGTTCTTACAGAAAAAAGCTTTCAGTGAAAGAGAAACCAAACGTCCAAAATGAGCTATTAATGAAGAACTCTCCTCCCACTACATTATAACAACCCAAATACCCAGTGACCCACATAAGGAATTAAAAATTCAACCCTTGAATTGGGCCCTGGAGACCTGAAATATGCAGAAGGCAAAAAATGCACCGTGTGAAATGCAACTTTTTTATTTCTGGGACCTTCACACATACACACACACACCCCCCCCAGATGAATGAGTATCTCCTGAGCAGTACCTCAATCCACACACCACTTGAGGCACATACTTAAGGTTATGGAATCTCAGCCACTCATTCCTAGACCCTAGAGCAAAAGAAAAGTAATTATTTAAAGCTGACTTAGCTCAATAAACACCATGACCTTTGTATAAGTTTAGGTCAAGATTTTCAGGTGATCACTGAGAATTCTAACATGAGACAGCCCCTGAAAACATGAGCACAAACCACTCTGGAAGTCAGACAGCTGCTTTAGGGAGACTTACCTCACTGTACCAGCTGATGCCTGAAAACCTTGGCTTTGTTTTAACATCCCATCAAGGAAAGCACGTATTAATGTGCGTGCTGGAGCAGCAGCCTGGCAAAATCGCTCACATTACTGCTGCATGACACCAGCCTCGAGTGGAAAAGGAGCAAGAGCAGCAGCCACAGTCCTGCTCTTCCTACCCGGCTCTCCCTGGTAACAAGAGACATGGCCAAGCAATGCGAGAACCCACGGGACGAGGATCCACACCCAACCAGCTGCTAAAAGCAACATTTGCACCCGCAGAATTAAAAACTCATTTTTCTTCCCGGACAGGTGGGCCCACAACACCCTTTTCGAGGGTGGCTGCAGGGGCAGTGATGGATTTGCAGGGGATTCGGGCAAGTCGGAGGGGGGAGCGAGCCGAGCGCAGACTCCCCCACCCCTCCCCGGCTCTTCTTTTGGGTTTGCAACTCCCCGGCAAGCGCCTCCACTCCCTTGTTGTTTTGTGCTGACAGGATTCCCACCGCCCCGTGTCATAAGCTGAGCCAGCTCTTTTGTCTGCCGGCTTGTTCTACAATTATTTACTTGGCTATCCGGGACCCGACAGAACGAGGCTTCACCTCACTGGTGGTTTCCACCTTTCTGCCATCACCACACCACATACCTTCCAAGCAATTTTAGCTTCACGCTTTTCAAGAGACGGTTTTCTCCAAGGGCATCACTTTTAGAAGAAAAAGCCACACTTGAAAGAAGAAACAGAAGTGACTCCCTCCCCCTCCCCGCCCTTCCACAAGCCACAGCCATTCCGCATACCACAAATGCTCCCGGAGCCGCGCTAGCTGGAAGCAGAGTGTACTGACTGGTTATTAGCCTCCATCTCAACAGGAGCCGAGAAAAAGACACATTCAGGAGTCATTTCAAAAACAAAATGCAGGCACTTCTGCATTGGAGCCTGTTGGGTTGGGGTTTTTTTTCAGCTTAACATGACCATTTTAGACAAAGGCAAAAAGAAAAAGCCCAATATCTTTAAAGTAGCCTTTGAAATTAAATATTTCAGGCAGGGCTCGAGCCAGGGCATCGTGCTACCGTTTGGCACAGAGGGTTCTGCAGACAGCCCACGGCTGAGCACACATTTCTGTCACGTTAACAATTCTTGTCTGCCCCCCGCCCAGTTTATTCCTCTCTTCCCCAGCTCAGAACTGGTATAAGGCAGTTAAATTTTTACTCCCTGGTATGCATACTCCGCTGGTGAACGCAAACAAGTTGCTCTGCAATATTTACCCTACTCAAGGTGAATATACCCCACCAGCATCGCTAACATCAGGCACTTCAACATGGCCTTTTGAGCACACTGTGGCACCTCAGTGACATCGTTCACCAGGATGACTATAAATACAAGCCATGCCTCACAGGGCAGAGCATCTAGACCAGTACCCAGATTATCTAGCCCAGTATTCCATCTGAGAGTACCAGGAAAGTGTATTCTGAGACAACACAGGAACCTGCCCGCTTTCTGCCATGCTTTCCCACCATCCAGAACTCTTGTGGTACAGCACGTCGCTGCTATTTTCTAACCCATTCTTTATCTTGTTGTCCATGAATTTCTCTTAATTTCTTCCTTTATTATCTGCTCACCCAGGAGCCAAGCAGATTAAAACAGCAGCAAGAGTTTTTCTTTTCATCTTGCTTCCTGGTGAAGCTTTGTGCACTTCATCTCTCCAGCATAAGTTGGCCTGAAATCAGACTAAGCTGCAACCTGCTCCTAAAATACTTGAGTACCACTGAAAGGGGCCAAGGTACCTGGAGCAGTACTAGTGCCCAGTCTGCCAACTATAAAACTATTTTTTTTTTTTTTTGCTATTCCACATCAGCTAAGCTCATATGTGATATGCTTATGGTCACTTGTCTTTAAAACCTTAGAATCAAGCTTGTTAATTCAGGAAGATTCCCAGAACTCTCACAAGATAAGCAAGGGTTGGAAAGAAGCACAAAGACGTATTTGTTAGCACTGGCCAAGCTAGAAATAAAACCAGTCAAAGCCTATTGCTAAGTTTATTGGCTTTTTTTTCATTTGAAAGTGAATCCCTTACTCCAGAGCCCTGCCTACTATTCTCCACTCAGAGACTTGAAAGAGGAAGTTTTCGCCAGTTGCTCTAATAGAGGAAATTCAGAAGCAATTTCTCAAGCGACTGTCCCCTGACTGACATACCCACCTCATTTCCCTACAGCAGCTTGAGTAATTCTGGGTTGGTTTTTTTCCAGACCAACCCCTCTTGAGAAGCACAGCACAGAGAACACACAGCAGCAACTGGTTGCCTCCAACATCCCATGTGCCAGGGCTGCTTAGGCACTGTGCTTTATATAGCACCAAGAGTACAAATGTTATTCACACGGAAACTTTAAGCAGCACCTGCCACACACATTGATGTAGAAACACCAGACTGGTCCAGTTTTGCAGGAGCAGCTGGGAAGGAGCCTACAGGCCACACTAAATGAAATGGGAAAAGAAATAAAGCTCGCTAAGCTTTAGCAGTTCCTTCTCAAATAAAGCAAATCATCTCATGCATGTAACCACCAGCTGAGAGAAGAGCCTGACCCAAGCACCCACAGCAAACTTTTCAACATCTATGGTTCACCAGCCACCATGAAGCAGCTCCAGCTTTTTTATTTCATTGGGTTTGCAGGAGGGAAGGAAAAAACAGCTCTGTTTGTCCATACAAGGTTTCTGAGCTCAAAGAATTTCACTGGAAGCAAAACCTTCTTCACACTCAGGCTGCTGGAGCAAAGAACATGCAAATCCAACTTTTTTTCTTTCTTTAAACTGTGCAGTCCTTTGGCTTACCATCTCTGCAACTCCACTCAAGTCAGCTCTTCTCATAGAACACCCCCCCAAGTGCCACATCAACTGAAATAATCACTTTACAACCAAAAATCAAGCAGCAGCACATCAGCTCCTTCCTTCCAAGACATGAAGCAAAAAAAGTGTCTCTGCTTGCACGCAGGATGGGTGGCAGGATGCCCACCCTCTCCTGCCCATCTCCACCACTTGCCACAAATCCAGCTGCATCCCAGAGGTCTGACACAAAGAGGGTAAAGATGTCGGACGTGAAATAACATTAGCAGCAAGCACATGCACCAAAAATAAATATAACACTGGCCTGCTCCATTGTGAATGGCAAAGCAACAGCAAGAGAAGGTAAACAAGATCCTCCCCACAAAGGTTCTGACAAGTTCCAGTTTGTGTCATTAGCTAGAAATCTGTAAAGCACATGGATTTCTTGGGAAAGCTCTTTAGAAAAGAATAAATCTGGGAGAGTGCACCAGGGAAGCATTGCTCCGCACGTGCCCAGTTCCTGCATCCAACCAGCACTCCTCAGAGGATGCTGGGCTACAGAAAGCCTCAGTTTGACTGAATATGGTCATGCTTACCCAGTAGGAAGTTTAGCAGGAACACTGACCTGTTTGAGTTGCTCGTCCAACCGCCAGCTCTGGCGTCCAGCCGGGGAACCAGAATACGGTTGCTTAGTAGTGTCTTTACCCTGTTCTTCTTTGCCCTGCTGTCCCCGCTGGTGCCCCGAAGCTGGGAGGGGATTCGAGGCAGAGGCCACTCTTTGGTTGTGATGGGCAACTTTGGGAGCATGAAAGTATTTCAGAGCAGAGCAGGTTTCTTTTCCAGTCACGTCAGCGCCATCCTCAAGATCGCCACCTTCCAACCCTCCTTCCTCCTCCTCGTCTTCCTCCTCCTCTTCTTCATCCTCCTCTTCCTCTTCTGGCTCTGAATTCATGCTGCTCTGGTCAAAAGCTCGTGTAGCTCCGGCTGCAGATGGGCCTCTGGCCAAGGGACCGAGAGCAGAGCCACCCGAAGCTCTGCCAGATGTGGCTGCAAGCACAGCCTGCTGCACAGCCAGCTGCTGCGTGTAGAGCAGCTGGGCTTCCCTCATCTGCCTCTGCTGTCTCTCCCTGGAATCCATCTGCAGAGGTGGTTGTTGCTTCTGCTGCTGCTTCTGCAGCTGCTCGACCACAGCTTCCAGCTTCATCCCGCAGTTTGCATGGCTGGGAAAAGAGCGGGGGGTGGTTTTGGACTTTATCTGGCAGGGTTCAAGCCCCGACCTTGGGAGATTGGCAGAATCTGAAAGATAGACAAATATTTGTCTGTATGAATATAAAATGCTTTCATCTTTTCCCCAGGAAGAGGATAAATAGAGTGCAAAGCCAATACTCTTTCCTGTGCAGGAGACCGTGAAACAATCAGCTTCATGTTTAACAGCCTCAGGCTCAAACTTGCATTCAATTTTCAGACTGTTTAATTGTATTTTCAAGCTGAACACATTCGCTAGAACCTCACTTTCATATACCCCAAAGACAGCATCTGAAACGCCTTTGTCCACGGTCCCAGCAGTTCAGGGTTGGTTGGTTTTTTGGGTTTGTTTTTTTTTTTTTGTTCAGAATCCTTCCACACTTCCTAAATAATTACTTTTGAAATGTTAAACCTAACATCTAGCATTTGGTGTGTCTGAAAATACTGCCTTAAAAGGAGAGAGCCGGGACGAGAAGCTTGACCAGACTTCTATTACAAAACGGGCAGGAATTTATCACATACCGGTTATCTCTCAGTTCTTTTAGGTTTTCTTTACATTACTGAATTCTTTATACATCTTCAAAAAAAGAAACACCAAACAGCTATATTTAGCCATTATTTATCCCCAGGAGAGCGGGATAAGAATACAGAAAAGACCACTGTAGCCTGAAAGCAACTGCTAAGCACTGAGCAACTCCTGCCTCTGGTTCCCAGCACATCTCAAGCCCTGTCTGCAGCCTCCCTTTGATTTTCCCAGCCAAAGGACCCGAGAGCTTTCCCAGCTCTCCAGCTGGATCTACTGCAAGCCCAGGCTGAGCCAGTACTAGCCCCCTCCAGAGCAAAACCGAGCAGAAATGTGGCTCAGGTCTACAGTCAAACTCAGAAAGACGACTACGCCTTTAATCCACAACCGTTAAAATCACCACGTGTATTTTGGACTTTGTGTCACCAAGCGGACCTGCTGACAAAGACGGTCCTTCTCCGCGGGGGTTTTTACATAAAAAGATGCTTAAATGGATCCCACTTGCTGCCCTTCAAGGTTCACCGATATCAAAACAGTCAGTTTGAAGAAACAAAGGAAAGACCAACTACAAACAAGCTACAGAGTCTCCTGGCCACCTCCCACCACCTTGTTTACAACCAGCACTGTGCTACTCAAGCCACATATTTGGTAAAAAAAAAAAAAGACACTATTTTGCTAAAGGACTTTTTCCAAACAGCTGCATTTCTGTCCTAAACCAACAAAGAACTTACCGGATACCAGTTTAAAAGTGAAAGACAACTTCCAGCATCCTTAGCGCACCTCCAAGTCTTCCTCTGAGGCACTAAGACCCCATCTCTCATACCAAACACCCGGCAGCTACAACGCCCAACTCCTTTTTCCTCTGCCAACTCTTCCCTAAATATTGCCTAAATAACAAGCCCATCACCAAAATGAAAAGCCCGTTTGCATTTTTATCTGTCGGGCTGGCGGCAGAGCTTTAGCTTGCAAATGAAACGATAGAAAGTGGATTAGCGGTTTGAATGTCAGGAGCAATAATGCATTACCTGGCAGCTGAAAAGAGCCTTAGTCTCCTTCTGAAAGCACAATACACCATCTGGCCTAGCTCCACGCACACGCAAGCTCCCCCAGTAAGGCAACAATGAACTGGTGCGGGTGTTGCAACAGGGTAGAGAGCCTCCAGCCCACACCTCGCCATAGATTGTTGCACCTGAGGCACACGGCACAAGGTGTCACCTCTCCCACCCGGGGGACATTCAGCAGGGCAGGCGGTTAATGCACACCTCAGGTAGGTCGTTAGTGATAATAAATGACCCGATACTGGGTTAAGACTCCGAGCAAACACACCTCAGGTGTAGCAACACCCTGGTATGCAGCGCCCTCGTACTTCCCGGAGTTCAGATACAATGGCGGGTGACAGGTTCCGGCAGGATTTCTACGCCACTGCCAAAGGTTTTCATCAAAGCCCAGCGTCAAGCCTCCAAAAAGATTAATTTTGGGTGCAGCAAACAGGCCCTGCACAGCACTGTGGAGATGCAACCAACTTTGCAGCCAGTTTTAAGGCAGCAAGAAGATGCTCACAGCAATTAAGTCCCAATATCAGGATGGAATTTAAGACAATAACTACAACTAAATGAGGAACATTCAACAATTTCAGGTTTTAACACCCATTTTACTGTTAAACATAGATTTTTGCTTACTTTTTCTGTCTCTCCCAACCAATGCAGCGGAAGGGATTCAGTTTAACCTTCAGGTCCTCACGCATCAGCCTTTGTGTGGCTTGTAATCCCTGGGAGAACATTTTAATTAGTGAAAAAGCCCCTTGATTGCAATTTCTAACTAGCTCTCTTTACAGTGTAATTGGTCAAACGCCTGTCTCTGGGCTCGGAAAGAGGTTTTCCAAGTGGAAACCACCTGAAAAGAGTTAAAAGCATAAAAAGAGCAGCCAAGTCTCCCAGCCCAGAGGAAGGGAAACGTCTCCCGGGGCAGTAAACAACTCTGTTAAGGCCCTCCCCTCCCCATCCCCACCCCCCCCCCCCCCGGTTTTCCGGGGACCCCCCCCCCCCCCTAAACCCCCCCAAACCCCCCCCCCCCCCCATTAAAGGGGGAACTACCCCGGGGAAGCAGGGTGGGCGTACCCCGCGGCCAC